>WNWK01001523.1:40000-272719 GCA_009830355.1 Cherax destructor | reverse complement strand
GGTCAGTTTGGGCCCCTGTTGTTTACAATTTACATAAACGACATAGATGAGGGAATAAATAGTAGCATAAGTAAATTTGCTGATGACACCAAAATAGGCCGTCCAATTCATTCAAACGAGGACATTAGAGCACTCCAGGATGATTTGAATAGACTGATGCAGTGGTCGGAGAAGTGGCAGATGCAGTTTAATGTAAACAAATGCAAAGTTCTAAATGTTGGGCAGGACAATAACCATGCCACATATAAGCTGAATAATATATATCTTATTACTTGTAATTGCGAGAAGGATTTAGGAGTTCTGGTTAGTAGTAATCTGAAGCCTAGACAACAGTGCATAAGTGTTCGCAATAAAGCTAACAGAATCCTTGGCTTCATATCAAGAAGTATAAATAACAGAAGTCCTCAGGTTGTTCTTCAACTCTATATATCTTTGGTTAGGCCTCATTTAGATTATGCTGCACAGTTCTGGTCACCGTATTACAGAATGGATATAAATGCACTGGAAAACGTACAGAGGAGGATGACAAAGTTGATCCCATGTATCAGAAATCTTCCCTATGAGGATAGACTGAGGGCCCTGAATCTGCACTCTCTAGAAAGGCGTAGAATTAGGGGGGATATGATTGAGGTGTACAAATGGAAAACAGGAATAAACAAGGGGATGTAAATAGCGTGCTGAAAATATCCAACCAAGACAGGACTCGCAGCAATGGTTTCAAGTTGGAAAAGTTCAGATTCAGGAAGGATATAGGAAAGCACTGGTTTGGTAATAGAGTTGTGGATGAGTGGAACAAACTCCCGAGTACCGTCATAGATGCTGGGACGTTGTGTAGTTTTAAAAATAGGTTGGATAAATACATGAGTGGGTGTGGATGGGTGTGAGCTTGTACTAGGTCAGATGCAGTGCTCCTTCCTTAAGTGAATGTAACCTGACCTGTACTAATTCCTTAAGTGGAAGTGACCTGACCAGGTGGTCGGCTGGACAATTATATGAGTGGGTGCGGTTGGGTGTGAATTGGTCCTGACTAGGTTGTGCTACTAGGTCAGATGCAGTGCTCCTTCCTTAAGTGAATGTAACCTGACCTGGCTGGGTCGGGGCATTGGCTTAAGCCGTTGGAGATTTGGACTTGCCTCGCATGGGCCAGTAGGCCTGCTGCAGTGTTCCTTCTTTCTTATGTTCTTATGTTCTTAAAACGAGATGAGTGACACTGATCTATGACACATGATGAGCAGTGAGTGGATAAACATCACCTAGCCGACCAGAACCACTCTCATTCTGTGTACAGATCACTACCTAGTAATGACGTAAGATACGCATTTCTGACGCAGAATTCAGAGTATGTTTACATTGCGCTGGCCAGGTAGCTTTAGTATTAAAACGGTGGCATGAAGTTCTTGGATCAAGGGCAAAGAAATGTGATATTTAGTATTGATAAAGATAGTGGATAATGACAGGTAATGAGAGATAATTAATGAAAAAAATACACAGGGAGGAGAGAAATTGCTGCGATTAAGAATAAATTGGCAGAATAAATAAGAAACTTTCAAGGGAGATAAAAGATATGCTGAAATTCTAATATACAGAGGAAAAAAAAGAGTGAATGAGAAAAATGAGGTAGAACAATGAGTACAACGATGAATGAGGTGGAGAGGACCAAGTAGATGAGACAGGAAATAGTTTTGAAAGGCGAGACATTTAAGGAGCTGTGTTGAAGGGGTAGACGACAGGACAGAAGAGAGTGGGAAGAAGAAAACTTTAGACATGTTCACAGGTGCCAGACCTGCAAAATCAATAAGGCCGACCAAAAGAGAACTAGTGACAAACAAAGGAGGGAAGAAAGAGGCCAATCGCTAATGATTTACGACTTCAGTGAGGCAGAAACTTTAGTGTAGCATGAAGGATGAAAAGAGGAGAAAGCAATTAAGAAAATGCAGCGATACTGCAAAAACTAAATTACTGACAAAGATATAGGCAAAAACAAAAAAACAATTATATAACAAGTCATGTCCTTTCGTTAGTAGCGTCACAAGACGAGAATCATACGAGAAAAAGAGGCAAGAGAAAAATCAGACATTTAGATACGTTTTCTTAGACCATGAATAAATGGACACTCAGAGACCATATCTCAGATGATATATAAAAATAGCAGAATTCACAGAGCAACTCATCAGGAAAGCATAATATGAAACTTACAAGAGGACGTGCTTATCCCCATCCCACAGAGATAACAGCAAAAGAGGAAAAGCCCCGAGTATTTTATACAAGTAAAAATAATTTAAAGCAAAAGAATGCGAATTAAATGAGTCAGACACAGATGACTCGTAGTTAAGACACTCAGATCTTTGATTCCACTACCAGTAAGACCTGATGTCCCTGCCCCTGTCTTCCACTTCGTTGCCATCAATTATGTTATCTTCACAGTGCCACCACCACTGAATGATCCGTCATACCACGACTCGACTCAGGACTGGTGCTACTGTTAACAGAAAAAATAAAACTTTTGAATTTCTACGGTCAGTAACTGGCAAGGATAAACGAGACGACAAAGACAGAAAACAAAATTTCTAAGATTGATTTCAAGGATGGTTCGGCAGGTGACTAATAAAATTCAGCCTAACACGATAAGCATTGTACACTCAGTTTCAACCAATTACAACTTTGTAGTGAAATGGAAGTAAAAGTTGATAATAAGAGCAGTTTTAAGACGTGAATTTGGGCGGAGGTTGAACAACTCTTGAGGAAATTAGGTTTGATGTAAGATAATAACAGCTCAAGTTCCATAGATCAAAAAGACCTTCACTGGTATCGGGTCTCCCTCTTTCACTGAAGGTCCGGGTTCTGAAAGGTATGAAACCCAAGACTGTCTTTTGCCCAAATGTCCACGGAATGATTCATCTTTCACGGCAGCATAAAATCCTTCTTGTTTATGACATAGGCTGCTGTGAAGAGTAATTCCTCAACCAAAGATCCCTGCTGGGAAATGTACTCACATACCTGGCGATTTCTGTCCTCCCAGACGAACTGGTTTTGCTTAGTTCTGTTTACCTTTCTCTGATTAATGGGACGAATCAAGATTCCTTTGATTCTATTATTTCCTGGATTCTTTCCATCTTATGCCAGAGGAATAGTGATACACTGACAGTACAGTGAGTAAAGCACTAATTGCAGACCTGTCTCTTAGTATATCGTTTCACTGCAGAAGAGTTTTAACAAGAACATAAAATACAAAAGATTTCACATTGAATAGTACACCTTGAATAATACAGAAGTGTTGCGGCACTGCAACAAGCCCAAGGCCCACGCAAGGCTTGTTCCTATATTCTAATGCATTGTGAGCTATTAGTATATATAAAGTAAATGTATCATTATTTACTTTATTTCTGTTAGTGAGTTTAATGGAAGAGGATTCAAAGCATCTTCACTTGATAGTCATAAAATAAGAAGTGTTGCCCTTTCCCACGCCATGAGAAGGGAGTGTCAGTGTTGGAAACAAGCAATGCGTTGTCGACCCAACAGAAACATCTGTTTCTCCAATCGTATGGGGAGACTTTTGGCAGTTTCTCCAATGTAGACCTGATACACTCTCCACGTTGTATACTCTAAACTCCAGCATCTTTCATTTCATTTCATTGTAAAGTCTTTGATGGTCTTGGGGTGACTCTTGCCACGTCTATGATTGATTTCCGTAGGAAGAAGAAAACTGTGTTGGCTGTGGGCTTTGTGGTCATGATGTATTTTCGTTATATATTATTCTGCATAGCGGCCCTGTTGTGTATTGTATAAACCTTTCTCTTGCAGTGGAATATTACTTGGCGGGGATATTTATGGCTAAGAAAAATATTTTCTGTGTCGTCTTATTTCATTTTGAGGATTTATTCATTACCACAAATTTCAAGCGCAGTGACTCAACTCCTTCTTTCTCCAACTTAAACTGTTCTGATTGTTCTCTAAAGATCTGTCGGTTAAACTGTCTGTAAACCGACGAGGATGTCGACGAAGCCAAGTAATATTCCCAATTAAGATGCTGTTCAGAAGGTTTTTTTTCTAATACTTTAATTATTGGTGTCTACCGTATTCAGCAGAGGTACGATTGAAAAAAAAATGGCCTGTGGTTTTGAATACCAAAGGGAAATAAATTATAGCTCGATCAGGCTTCTCCAAGATGACTGAAACCTAAAGTGCGTATATCATTCACTTAATAAAGCCAGTTTGTTGTGAAACTGAGCACCAATAAAGGTTCCTCTGCAATTAGTGTTTCATTGAACATACTGTCAGCCTACGCAGTTCCTGTAGAATCCTGTCTGAAGACAAAGTTCCACTACAGCAGTAGACAATAGTCTCACCCAAAGACAAATTTCTACCACCGCAGGAAGCGGTTACCTTATCCCAAGACAAACTTTCACTACTACAGGAAACAAGTCTCGTCACAAGACAAACTTTCCCTACTGGTAGAGACGCTAGTCTCGTCACAAGACGAACTTTCATTACGCATGAAACTGCAGTCTCCCCAGAGCCGTGTTTTTATCTCCATGCTCATCAGTATCCAGGCCTCGAGACAATATATTCGTCTCCACGCTCAGGAAAACAAACACGACCCAAAAGGAGCCCCGTGTAGGGTTTTTCCCAAGGTACTGACCAAATTCTGGCGTTTCTTCTTTCTTTATAAGTGTAAACAATTCTAGTCGAGGAAGAAATATACTTATTTCCTTTTAAGTCTTTCAAAATAAAGTTGAATATGAATGAAGAACATCAGAAAATATTAAAACAAAATAATAAACAAAGTGTAAAGAACACTTTTTAGTGTTCAATAATAATTCAGACAAAAGAGGATCCCAGAAGGGGGTCGAAATATAAAAATCAATTAATCTCTTGAGTTTCTCTCTCTATGTGGAGTTATTATCGAACATTAAAAGATGTTTAAGGAATTTGACTTTTATTGGGAATACGTTTCTCTCTTAAACTTCATAAAAAACAGAAAAAAATCCCAGTAAATCCTTGTTCTGTAACGTGTCTTTTAATCCATAAAGTTGAGTTACTGTTTGTAATATTAACTTTTATTACGAAATACGATTACCATACAAATATTCTTATTCCAAAATATATTCTTTCATCTGTTTACCAGAAATGTTCAAAGTTATGTGAAGGATACTTTGCTGTGGGTTCTCATGTGTTTAATACCACAACTCACAAGCTCTATCAAGATCACAGAAGCCGGAGACTCTCTCTCTCTCCTTGTGAAGTTAGGTTATAAAAGTATCGGAAAGAAATTTATATCCTGTGACAAGGTATTACGATAACTGTGGCCATTATCCACACGATTCTATTCACTGTTTTCTGGGTCATCTCAATTTCTCTTTTGTACTTTTTCTCCCCCTCCTTTCTTTTCCTCTATGCTCCCTTTCCCTCTTGTTCTTTCTCCCTCGTTCTGTTCTTCTCACTTTCTTACTCTTTCTATCCATTTCACCATCTTTTTTGTTCTCCCCCTTTCCATTTTTCTTTATATATTACTGCTACTACTATTACTACTACTACTACTATAACCACTACTACTATGAGTAGCTGAGAAATGTAGAGCACAGTTCTACTTAATCTGCCTGGTTGACCAGGCAAGCACCAGACGAGCCTGGCCCATGGCCGGGGTCAGAGAGTAGATAATCTCGAAACTCTTCAAAGGTATATCAAAGGTCACCAGAGAGATTAGAAAATTTATAACTTCAGTGATGGATTAAACAATTAATAACTTCAGTGATGGATTAAACAATTAATAACTTCAGTGATGGATTAAACAATTAATAACTTCAGTGATGGTTTAAAGATTTAATAACTTCAGTGATGGGATTCATTCATAGTTGCTGAAACGTGATTCACATGATTTTCTGTTAAATATTACAAATTTTGTGAGGAGGAGGAAGAGGTGTTGATTCGCCGGGAATTCTCCCGGCCAGGGTCTTTACCAAATGGCTACCCGGCTCCGGCTCCCTGTCGTGGGAGTGTCAGAGACCTATGTCTCCCCTGGGAGGGGGTACCCCTCAGCGGCGGGACCAACTGGCCCCAGGCCTAGCCACATTCCCACTAGCACGAGGCTGGTAGGTAGATAGATGCTAGGCCTATCTGGTCAGCCACCTTCCCCGCCCCAAGGAGGCTGACTTGAAGGGCAGGCTTGTGAGCCGCAGATGGAAGCAAGCTCCAGCCTTGGCACCTACCCTGCCCTAGAAGGGCTGGGCATGGTGATCGACCAAATTTTGTGAATGCTTGTTGCAGTCATATTTGTTTTCCTAATAAGGTTATGCATCCTATGAGCTTTGTGAGTATTGTATATTTTATATATGCAAATATTTGAAGATACTAAAGTTAACTCCTACGAGTCATATATTTAAATATCTAGTAAAATATCATCTTGTTTACATAAATATTTTGAGATTCGTTTATGGGACATTCTTGGACATTTTCAAAAAAATAAATCATTGTTTCCAAAAAAGAATATAAAGGGTAACAATTTAAAAAAGAAAATTAGGTATTAATTTTCGTAAAAATTCTAAGACAACTAATAATTAGAGTAATACTGTGGAAATATTTAGTTTTAAAAAATTTAAATAGCGATCAGTTTTAATATATATTTATAGTAAGTCATAATGTTGCACATGTATATGTTAGGATTTTAGTTTAATTTGGTGATGCTTTATTAAAATACTTGGCATTTTAATTCACTGGCTAAAAAGAATTCTACCTTTTTTTTTATCATATTCACTCACCTTTTAAACAGGTTCTACATTTTTCATGACTTTGAAAGCTATTCATTATAACATAATGCATTAGTATTTTTTTTTTAATATTTTGGAAAAATTCTAACGTAGGTCTATTAAAAGTCCACGAACCATCACAATGTGTATTTATATAGAATAAAAAGTCTCAATACCGTATACTTGGAGAGTATACCTGGAGAGTATACCTGGAGAGTATACCTGGAGAGTATACCTGGAGAGTATACCTGGAGAGTATACCTGGAGAGTATACATGGAGAGAGTATACTTGGAGAGTATAAATGGAGAGTATACCTGGAGAGTATACCTGGAGAGTATACCTGGAGAGTATACCTGGAGAGTATACCTGGAGAGTATACCTGGAGAGTATACATGGAGAGTATACATGGAGAGTATACATGGAGAGTATACATGGAGAGTATACCTGGAGAGTATACATGAAGAGTATACCTGGAGAGTATACCTGGAGTGTATACCTGGAGAGTATACCTGGAGAGTATACCTGAAGAGTATACCTGGAGAGTATACCTGGAGAGTATACATGGAGAGTATACTTGAAGAGTATAAATACAGAGTATACCTGGAGAGTATACCTGGAGAGTATACCTGGAGAGTATACCTGGATAGTATACCTGGAGAGTATACCTGGAGAGTATACTTGGAGAGTATACCTGGAGAGTATACCTGGAGAGTATACCTGGAGAGTATACCTGGAGAGTATACCTGGAGAGTATACCTGGAGAGTATACCTGGAGAGTATACATGGAGAGTATACATGGAGAGTATACATGGAGAGTATACATGGAGAGTATACCTGGAGAGTATACATGAAGAGTATACCTGGAGAGTATACCTGGATAGTATACCTGGAGAGTATACCTGGAGAGTATACCTGGAGAGTATACATGGAGAGTATACATGGAGAGTATACATAGAGAGTATACCTGGAGAGTATACATGAAGAGTATACCTGGAGAGTATACCTGGAGTGTATACCTGGAGAGTATACCTGGAGAGTATACCTGAAGAGTATACCTGGAGAGTATACCTGGAGAGTATACATGGAGAGTATACTTGAAGAGTATAAATACAGAGTATACCTGGAGAGTATACCTGGAGAGTATACCTGGAGAGTATACCTGGAGAGTATACCTGGAGAGTATACCTGGAGAGTATACTTGGAGAGTATACCTGGAGAGTATACCTGGAGAGTATACCTGGAGAGTATACCTGGAGAGTATACCTGGAGAGTATACCTGGAGAGTATACCTGGAGAGTATACATGGAGAGTATACATGGATAGTATACATGGAGAGTATACATGGAGAGTATACCTGGAGAGTATACATGAAGAGTATACCTGGAGAGTATACCTGGAGAGTATACCTGGAGAGTATACCTGGATAGTATACCTGGAGAGTATACCTGGAGAGTATACTTGGAGAGTATACCTGGAGAGTATACCTGGAGAGTATACCTGGAGAGTATACCTGGAGAGTATACCTGGAGAGTATACCTGGAGAGTATACCTGGAGAGTATACATGGAGAGTATACATGGATAGTATACATGGAGAGTATACATGGAGAGTATACCTGGAGAGTATACATGAAGAGTATACCTGGAGAGTATACCTGGATAGTATACCTGGAGAGTATACCTGGAGAGTATACCTGGAGAGTATACCTGGAGAGTATACATGGAGAGTATACTTGAATAGTATAAATGGGGAGTATACCTGGAGAGTATACCTGGAGAGTATACCTGGAGAGTATACCTGGAGAGTATACCTGGAGAGTATACCTGGAGAGTATACCTGGATAGTATACATGGAGAGTATACATGGAGAGTATACATGGAGAGTATACTTGGAGAGTATAAATGGAGAGTATACCTGGATAGTATACCTGGATAGTATACCTGGATAGTATACCTGGATAGTATACCTGGAGAGTATACCTGGAGAGTATACCTGGAGAGTATACCTGGAGAGTATACCTGGAGAGTATACATGGAGAGTATACCTGGATAGTATACCTGGAGAGTATACCTGGAGAGTATACCTGGAGAGTATACCTGGAGAGTATACATGGAGAGTATACATGGAGAGTATACATGGAGAGTATACCTGGAGAGTATACCTGGAGAGTATACATGGAGAGTATACCTGGAGAGTATACCTGGAGAGTATACCTGGAGAGTATACCTGGAGAGTATACATGGAGAGTATACCTGGAGAGTATACCTGGAGAGTATACCTGGAGAGTATACCTGGAGAGTATACATGGAGAGTATACATGGAGAGTATACATGGAGAGTATACATGGAGAGTATACCTGGAGAGTATACATGGAGAGTATACCTGGAGAGTATACCTGGAGACGGTTATCGGGAACACCGCCCCCGAGGCCCGGTCAGTGACCAGGCCTAACTGGAAAAATACACACATAACCTACACATAGAAGAGTGAAACTTATAACGAAGTCAAAGTTTCATTCTCTGATGTGTGGTTAGAAAGCTACTAGAAACTCTTACCTTATTTCTAAGTCATTTTTGTCTACAAGTTCAGTCTAATTGTTGCCATTCTAGTTAGGAATTTATTTTTCATGTTTTTTTTTTTTAAGTGAGTAAAGTGAGCATAAGTGGACTCAGCTGGTGATTGTACTAGTAAAGCCAACTTTAGTTTATTTCCTTATTTTATATAATACGTAATAAGAATTGTTCCTTTGTATGGCAGTACATATTGTGAAATAAGCTCTTGATTGGTTGACCGACTATTATTAGTATTATTGCTATAAATATTCGTATTATTATTATTATTATTATTATTATTATTATTATTATTATTATCATATTATTATTATTATTATTATTATTATTATTATAATTATTATTATTATTATATTATTATTATTATTATTATTATTATTATTATTATTATTATGATTACTTTTATTATTACTATTATTAATTTTGTCAGCGTCAAGATCAATAATTATGACTAATGAAAACTATAAATTTAATAAACATAATTATTAACTATACAATATGAAAACATTCCGCTCAATGTTTATTTATGAAAACACTTTCGTGCAATATATAAACATTTATTTTTGTAGTTAGCAGTATACATTTAAAATTTACATGTAAATTGTGTTTGAATGATTACGCGACTCATTGCCTGAATAGCAAATATAATTTTTATTGCTTGCAAATTATATACTTTAAATCAGAATTTAAAGACTAATGTGTTTTGCTAATTAGGAACTTTCCTGCTTCCACGGCGTATAATACCATGTTCTGTTGCAACATTGCATATGCATATACTTGCACAGAGGATGTGACATTGCTTGCATATATTTTCACAGAGCATGTGGCTCCACCACGGGTAATGTGGCGTCAAGGACGGTGAGTCGATGTGGTATTGCTTATAGGAATGTGGCTCATGAAAGTCTGTGCCAACACACAAACAAGATAGGCGTGTGCAAATTCAAATACCTGTTAATTACACGACAACTGAGCGAAACGTGCAGCACTTGGATATCTTTATAGTCGAAACATTTCGCCTCCACAGAAGGCTTCTTCAGTCGAAGCTGAAGCAGTGAAGAGATGAAGATAATGTGGCAAGTCCTTCGATCTTGAAGTTGTATTTTTTGAGGTGGTCAGTCACCTACACTTGTCGATATGTTCAAAATTATCATCAAAGAGCCTCAGGCTTCCTCGCCTTCGTTCTAAGAGAGAGTAGTGAAGGCGATCGGATATTCCTGAAGAGCTGTTAGGAAGATGAAAAAAATTAGTGGTATAAAATCCGGGAACATTTTGGCGAAGTTGGTATGCAATATGCAGAGACGCAATAGCGTCAGGAGGAAACTTGGATTGACTCATTCCAAGTTTTTAAGTGGGGAATATGGTTGAATTTTCCGAACAAAAATATAATTCAAATGATGTAACTGAATGCTGCTTTGCGTAATATATTTCAGTTATTAATTTTCATGTCAGTTATTTGCTTATATAATTCAAGTTGTTTGCATATTTTTTTTTTAAATTCAGTTATTCTCGCGTTCTGAAGATGTAATTTGTTCAGTGTGCTCACCTAAATGGGTTTCATGGGTCGTGTCACGGCCCCTCGATTCTGCCTCTCAGTGATCATAAATAGTCACTCTAAATTCATGTCCACGGGGTCTATATGATACCTATTATTTAGACTTTGGATGGAATTTGTTTTCGCCATATCATAGTGGTTAATTAGCATCCTTAGCCTTCTAAAACGGGAAAAACTTAACTCATTTATGTTCGAGTTTCCCCAGCCTCATAATAGAGCACGTCATCTCATGAAAACCAATTGACCACTCATTATCCAACACGCCCACACAAGCCTCTTGAATGTCCAAACCCCAAGCACTCAAAAACCATTTATACCTCCCCCTTGACCCTTTCCAGGGAACCCCTCCACGTTCTGCCCTCAACTCGAGATTTATACGCTCTCCTGGGCATTCTATTTTTCTCCACCCTCTCTAAATGTCTGAACCACCTCAACAACCCCTCCTCAGCCCTCTGAATATTTCTTTTAGCAACTAGCCAAACTGTGCTCATCACAGCACTAGTCCAGGTGTGCTCATCACAGCACTAGTCAGGCTGTGATCATCACAGCACGAGCCAAGCACTGATCATCACAAGCTAAGCTGTGGCCATCACAGCCTAGATGATCACGGACGATAAATACCACTAAACACCAGCAAGAGACCCATGGAAATCCTCTGTAATTTGAATAATTCATGAGCTGTACACGAATGGTATACAATAACGATTAGATGAGTTGCACACAAGTGCAACATCTGGGTATCTTTATTGCAGACGTTTCGCCCTCCAGTGACTTTATCAATGAAAATTCAAGGCCATAATGTGAAGATTGATTTTTTTTTATTCTTATATACAAACATTTATAAAACCTTTAGATTTTTTCAATATACCGGCCGTCCTCCACCTAGGCAGGATGACCCGAAAAAGAAGAAAACTATAAAGTTTATCGTTTTACATTTAGTAATTTTTACAGGAGAAGGGGTTACTAACCCCTTGCTCCCGGCATTTTAATTGGCCTCTTAACTTAAGGAGAAAAGATTATTTTTTCACTTCTGGTTTTGTATACAGATGAAATACAAAAAACTGTCTTTGAGACACGTCTCAGCGCATCTAGTCGTGTATCCAGTTTGAAACACGTTCCTCTGGTATAGGCTTCCAAGGTAAATTATTCCTCCTGGCTGCTAGTAAAGGTTTCGATGTTAATTTTCACTGTCATTGGTCTCCCTCGTTTGTACACTTAACTCGAGCACAAAATCTCATTTAGCGCTCGACTTGCTTTTAATTTTGTTTAACTGTTTGCAATATAAACAGTTAAATATGGAAGATCAACGGAGGCTTCCGGCGTTCTCCTCTTCTTCCCCAGAAGCTTCCCTATGGCTGGTAGATACCCCCGAAGCTTTTCTACGACTAATGGCTGTCTTGAGGCTTCCTTATGGCTGGTAGCTGCCCCGTAGCTTCTATACGACTGGTGGCTTGGACTCTCTAAGACTGAGTGAGAAAGATGCAAAGCAAACTTGTTTTGTGAGAATATTTTGCTTTATGTAGGATTTTATCTGCAAAAATAGCCACAAATGCAATAAATTCGATATTTTATTTACTGTGTTTCGCCCACACAGTGGGCTTTATCAAGTCAAAAGCAGATCTGTTTGTGACTTGATAATGTCCACTGTGTGGGCGAAACGTAGCCAGTAAAGGATCGCATTATGCTGCATTTGTATCTATTTTTCCATCGTGTCGGTATTTTATTCCATTTACCCTCAAAACTTTTAACAACATACATCAAATGAAAGCTCTACATAGAATGAGACCTGGTAATACAAGCTCTACAAAGAGTGAATATTTGCCACAAGGAAAGCTCTATATAGTGAAAAATGTTGTCAATATATTTGTTTCAATACTATAAACAGTACGCCTTTGTTACCAATACAGTGGGAATTACTATAAACACAATCACCATTGTTACCCATACTACTATTATTATTACTATTATTACTACTCCACAAGCCTCCCAATTCTCTCTTCCCGTCTATCCACAAGCCTACGAACTCTCTCTTCTCTTCGCTTCACTTCCCTTTGTGTCTCTTGTGTTACTACACTACTTCCCCTACCTACCACCACCACAACTACTACTACTATTTCCACTACTAGCATTACTCTACAACTACTTCTCCACTTCCTTCCTCTATTTGTCCCGCCCCTGTCCTCCTCTCTTATATATACTGGCTGTCTCATCTTCGTGTGTTAGTGTGACTTGTAAATGGACCAAAACGTCGTCATAATCTTCTTTCTCTTATATGTGGGTTATTTGTGTATTACCCGTACAAATATCTAATATTTTCTTCCTTTATTTTCCCCTGCAATATTTTTTCCTGCACGCCAGATTCTTCCTTAAACTGAATTAGGAATGAAATATTTTCCTCTAAGTCAGGGCAGCTGAAGCTATACCCAAAATTTTCGTGAATTAGGTTTAATAATTCCCCAAATTCGCAAATTGTGACTCAGTTGGCTGAAATATACGACCATGACGGGGGACTCGACGAGCGTAATTGCATATACTCCGAGAGATGTATATCTTTGTGTATATACACTCAGAGGTACGTATCTCTGTGTATATACTCTATTTTTATTCCTGATTTAGTGATTAGTGTGTTTTCGAGTAGGGGTGAACAGGTGATATGCAGGCTTAATGGCATCCCTTAGTGGCTTAAGAGATGTTAACAAAATGGTACTATCTCTCATTGTTTATTTTTTGAGAGCCTTTTCTTGTGGATTAAAATATCCTTGACTGGTGATATGCACAAGAAGTCTCAAAGAACTACGTGGAGTCAAATGGCTTTAAATATAGTAGGTCAACTCGACTGATCTTAGGATGTACTGGAGAAGTTTATTTAATAAGAAAAAAAATTTTAGTTAAATAAAAAAAATATTTAAATTTGAATTTATTTAAGGAAGGTTTTGAGTGCTGGGGGCTTGGACATCCAAGAAGTTTCTATGAGCATGTTTAATAGGAGTTAGTGGAAGCAAGAACTTTTTGTGATTTGACGTGCTGTTCAGGTATGAACCAGGTAACATTAATGAAGGAATTTAGAGAGACTGATTAGCCGGACTTGAGTCCTGGAGGTGAATAGTACAGTGCCTGCACGCTGAAGGAGGGGTGGGAATGTAGGTCATCTGAATTGTGTAGTAAGTACCTTCTGCTAAGGCAGTGATAAATGAATAATGGTGAAAAGTTTCTTCTTTATCGGGTCACCGTACCTCGGTGGGACACGGCCGATGTGTTAAAAAAATCTCGTTACCTCAGAATTTATGAATATATATATATATATATATATATATATATATATATTCAAGTCCGGCTAATCAGTCTCTCTAAATTCCTTCATTAATGTTACCTGGTTCATACCTGAACAGCACGTCAAATCACAAAAAGTTCTTGCTTCCACTAACTCCTATTAAACATGCTCATAGAAACTTCTTGGATGTCCTTAAATAAATTCAAATTTAAATATTTTTTTTATTTAACTAAAATCTTTTTTCTTATTAAATATACTTCTCCATATACATATAAATCCGACAATTTTTCAACAAATACAGTTAATTTATTGAAAACAGACAGGTCCCTGCACAGTTTATTGTGATAGCTTTATTATGCACTACTCTCCCATCCTGCGGGCGGTAATCTAAAGATTACCAAGGTACATCCGAGGTACATGGCGAGTCTGCAGACTCTGCCCCAACACTCTGGTAATTAGCAAGTTTCCTTAGTAATGAACTGTTTACGAGAATAATGGATTCAGTTACAACAGTAATGAGTTGGTTACACAGTTGGTGAATTAAAGGATCCGAACAATTACCGTGAAGCATATTCAGGATTGCAGAGACTCCCTGATTCAAGGGACGAAGGTGAAGGTTCAATGCTAGGTAGTTGAGAGATGGATCAGAATGGCGTAATGCCTACAGCATTGGCAAGATATACACGTTGCAGAAAAAGTTGTCCCAATAAGAATTGGTACAATGTTTCGCTCTGACTTGATAAAGCTCGAACAGAACGATTGTTAGTTCCCATAAAAACTTGACTGAGTTATTTAAAACGAGCAAATTTATGTTATTGATCAAGATTGTTTAGAATATATAAAATAAACATTTAGAAAGTTCTTCAATAATTATAAGAGATATGTTTCGGAACTCATGGATCTTTTTTTATCTCTTTCCTCTTTTGCATTCAGACACATAGCGGCGAAAGGTATGGGAATCTCTCCGCTGACAAGGTTTTCGTATGGTTAGATAAATGCAAGTTCTTCGGAGGTAGTATTATCCTAGAGTCAGTTGATTATGTTAGCTTCACCAAAGATATGTAGCTTTCACTGAAGAAATATTCCTGGTGAGTATCGTCAGGTCCATAAAACTTTCCTCTGAAGATTTGTGGCAACTCACTAGTGTTAAGAAAAAACAAACAAATGTGTATGTGGTGATGGAAGTGTCAACAAAGACTTACAAACGCTTATACACACACACTCACACATACACACACACACACACACACACACACAGGCCAGGAGCTGTGACTCGACCCCTGCAACCACAACTAGGTGAGTACAGGGACTATGAATCAACCTCTGCAACCACAAATAGGTGACTACACACACACTCCACAAAGGCTCCACATAAGCTGTGACTCGACCCATGCAACCACAAATAGGTGAGTACACACACACACACACACACACACACACACACACTCAACTAAGGCTCGTGACGCTGACAAAAAACAGGTTATGTTCACAGGTGACGACATTCACCCAAACTTTCCCTATTCCCATCCTACAGATTCAGCCATTCCCTATTTCACCCAGGTTAATGCTAATTATACCATGACGTACTTGTTCATTAGTAGAATATTAGCCAACCTCTGCCATGTATCTTGATAGATATATTAACTAGATTTCAATGACTTGTATTATAACAATGACGATGAATTGTGGTTTTGTATTTTATGCAGCCGTAAATATAAATTATTTTTCTTCCAACTGTATCTACTAAACTTTTCGTAGGAAGGAAACACTTATAAAAGACGTGAAAGATATGCTAAGGCCAGAAGTAGACATTTTTTGCCAATCAGAAATCTACGCAGATCAGTTGTAGATACATTAAAGACATCCGGAGATCTTCAATTGCCAGAAGTAGAAAGTGAACACTAGCAGAGACCTACCCAGACCAGCAATAGATATGTGACCGCGAGCCATAGATCTCTGTAGACCAGGAGTAGATATGTGAGCGCAAGCAGAGATCTATGAAAACCAGTAATATATATGTAAATGGGAGCCACCTATGTTCCCAGTATGATGGAAAATTATGTCCAGGCTTGCCAAAGTAAGTTGTCATGCAAAACGTTTGCCACTGCAAAAATAGAATGTATTAGTGTCATGTTCATAATTCTGCCTTTAAATCATAGAACTGCACCTTGAAATTTTTGGGGCTTACTAAGTTCCATCTTGCATTCTTTAAGTACCCTGAAAAACAACTCGTCGGGTCCCGGGGACTTATTTTGTTTCAGTTTATCTATATGTATCTATGAAGTCTAGTAGTAGTTACGTGAATTTTAGCCAGAGAACTATGCAGATCAGCAGTAGTTACTTAAATTGTAGCCAGAGAACTATGCAGACCAGCAGTATCTACTTGAACTTAAGCCAGAGAACTATGCAGACCAGCAGTAGTTACGTGAACTTAAGCAAGAGAACTATGTAGACCAGCAGTAGTTACGTGAACTTAAGCCAGAGAACTATGCAGACCAGCAGTATCTACGTGAACTTAAGCCAGAGAACTATGCAGACCAGCAGTATCTACTTGAACTTAAGCCAGAGAACTATGCAGACCAGCAGTAGTTACGTGAACTTAAGCCAGAGAACTATGCAGACCAGCAGTAGTTACGTGAACTTAAGCCAGAGAACTATGCAGACCAGCAGTATCTACGTGAACTTAAGCCAGAGAACTATGCAGACCAGCAGTAGTTACGTGAACTTAAGCCAGAGAACTATGTAGTCCAGCAGTAGTTACGTGAACTTAAAAGCGACAGAGAACTATTCGCTAGAGACCAGCAGTAGTAACGTAACTTAGCCAGAACTATGCAGACCAGCAGTAGTTACGTGAACTTAAGCCAGAGAACTATGCAGACCAGTAGTAGTTACGTGAACTTAAGCCAGAGAACTATGTAGTCCAGCAGTAGTGTGGTAAAGGCGACTGGGAATATCGGGTGGTTTATATCATGGAGGAGGAGCAGGGAATCTGAGGGGCTTATGTGATTATAGAATGGCAGTGGACTTAGACATGGCGCTGGCTTCTGAGGATAGACGGCGAGGAAGGAAGGAAGGAAGGAAGGTGATGAAGGAAGGGAGAGGAGAGGAGGAATGTGGTAACTGTGGAAGGAAGGAAGGAAGGAAGGCAGTAAGAAATGTGATAATTGTGGAAGGAAGGAATGTGATAATTGTGGAAGGAATAAAGACATACATGAAAAAAATATATGTAAATTAAAACGAAAGAAAAAGGAAAGAAAGAGTAAATGAAATTATAAATAAACTATGCTAAAATAAACACACTGAGGCAAAAACATGACTCCAGAATTTGAAATAAATTAATTCGAGAATGAACAAGGACTCGATTTCGTTCACAGACGAAGAAAATTGCTTGATGTGGTATCGACATGTGGCGAGATGTAAGGTAAATCACTACGTCAAGGAGCCACTGAGGGTAAATTTTGCTGGGACTTGCCGGAGAAAAAGATCGAAGGAGACATGGAACAAATGACCGAGAATGTTTAAAGCAAGAAGGAAGAAAAAGAAATGAAAGAGAGATCAGGCAGAAATGACACAAATTGGATAATAAAGACTTTTTTTTTTACAAATTTCAGTTTATAAACTAGATGTTATTCTTCATTAAGTTTATTTAAGATACTATGGTATACCTCAAGTAGGATGCAACCCTCAACAGTTGGCTAGCACTTAGGTACGTATTTCCTTCTAAGATACGGGTCCCCAACCTTTTCTATGCCACGTACCCCTGGGGAATGTTTGATTAATGTTGCACGCTCAACAAAAGCAATATCAGATTTGAAGATGAAGAAGACAAATTTCTATTTTTTTAATTATAAACTGAACCAAATACAGTACTGCGGGTGAACTAATTGAACTCAATGAATAAGCTTTAAATTCAGTGCACTCACCCCCAGGGGATGCGTGAACCCCAGGTTGGGAACAATTGTTCCACGAGAACAGGCACGGCAAATGCAGTGAGACTTGCCAGCTCATGTCGACTCTGCCAAGACTGAACTCAGGCACCTTCAGTTGTGAGAAGAATTCGACACCACTTCGTTATGATCCACCTTAATAAAGAAATAAGTCTGTCATAAACCTATTAATTAACTGGATATTAATTAAGAACATAGTATATATATAAATATTTAAAATAATACAAGTATTCATCTAAGCAAAGATTAGGTTATATAATAGGTTATGCAAAACGGCTTTTGATTTTTATGCTAGTTTATTCATGAAAGCCACACCAGGCCGCTGAGATGGTCTCTGAAGGACTAGACTTCAAAAATGATGAGAAACTGCATCATCAAGAGAGTGGCTGGAGTTTATTACACCAGGACGTGGCTCAACTAAAGGATGAACCCAGGATACATACTGTGGAGAATAGCTTTTAGTGTGGTAAGGCAGAAGAGTTTCATTACTTCTATATTTTAATCTAAATCTCAGACTGGTAAAGTTATTTCTGTTCATTTACTTACACTGATAAGATCGCAAGATATACAATTACGTGTCTATAACATTTTTTTTTTAAATAAGAATATGTGGTAATGGACAACTAAACATGTGGAACAAGTTTTCATTTGGACAATGTTTAGCAACAAGCATACCTTTTTCAATAGCGAACTATTTTAAATTATAATTTCTTTTGTATAATTGTGTTTGTCCATGTACCTCTCGGTGCCACGCCCTCCAACCAGCTGAATGCCATGATATTTCTCTAATACTATGAGCTAGTTGAATTATTACTGACACATTGTCACTGCAAGTAATGTATTTTTGGAATTCCTATTACATGTATTTCCTTGCATGAAAAATTTAACAATATCTTGAGCTAAGAGATCGAAATATTTGGCTTATTTTCTGTAAGAGACGAAAGAGTGACTAACTAGCTTCCGAAGCGACGTAGATTAGTGTTCCGGAGTCCGTTGATATATTCCATATAGCTCTAAGACCTCGACGACATTCACTGCAGGGAATATGGGAGGCTCAATTTTTTTCCTTGGTAAAAGCGAGATAATCATGCTAACTAACTGTACTTTCCTGAGTTACAGAATCCAAGGCGGTTCATAAAAGCTGAATCATGAAGTCCAAATAATAGATAATCTGGAAACTCTAAATGCAACACTGCCATTGGGTAAAAGTACACTTAAAAATGATAAACATATCTGAAAAAAAACAAATATTTAAGGTGAACGAAAAATTATGAAGGTAGATAGAAGTCATAAATCGTAAATAAATCAGCGTACGGGCTGAGCTAAAGGATAAAATAGAGAAGAAAGAGAGAGAGAGACAAAGACAGACACAGAACCAGAAGGGGGATGGAAGGAGGAAGAGCAAGACTTCAGCCACCTTCCCTGCAACAGAGGTAGCAGCAAGGTTAATGCAAATGTTGCATTAGGCTTCCACGGTAGAACAAAACTAAATACCGAAGTTCTCAATAAAAACGTTTCTCACTATTCAACTTTGTTTCGATAACCTAAGTTAGATCATAAATTACCACCAATGCATCTCTATAACAATTAAATCCTCATGGCAATTCTTGTATAACTGTATAATACCGCCTATTGAACCACATAAATTTACCATGAACAATTTTTTAATCTTATTGCGTATTATCTTTCTCATAACACCAAGAAGTAAGATAGTTTGGATGCCAAAGTGCAAGTCTAGGTACGAGGTATGGATGGGGGAAGCCAGGTAGCACAGCATGTGGGTGATAACTATGCATTACCGCGCCAGCCACCACAGTTGTCGACCCCAGCCAACCAGAGGCCAGAGGCGGCACGAGAACGCGTTACCAGACAACCAGAGGCCAGAGGCGGCACGAGAACGCGTTACCAGACAACCGTAAGCTAATGCAGAGGAAGAGGCTAGCGATAAGAACGAAAAAGAGATGGAATTTGAAGATATATCGGAGAAAAAATGTATTATATTTCATGGAATTCTGGTATTGAAATGGAACCAATGAAATGTGATGCCGTCTGTCTTTTTCTATTACATATTAAGCTGGAGAGAATCTAATGCGGTGCAGGAAGGAGATTCTGGGAGTCGGGTTATTGGAAGATGTAAAAAAAGACAGGGAAAAGGTAGAATGTGGCGTGAGGGAAATTATGGGACAAAAACAGTTGGGAGCGATGAGGTAGAATGCGTGGAATAGATGGGAATGACTGGTCTAGGAGGAAATGATTGGTCTAGAAGGGAGAGTGTCTGTAAGGTGTAGTAAAGAGTATGTGTAATTGTGTGTAGTGTAGCACTGAGGTGATGATAGTATAGTAATGTGTGTGCAGGAGGGAGTGTGAGTAACGTGTAATAAAGAACTTATGTAGCTGGGTGTAGTGTAGCAGTGGGTGGTGTAGCTGGCATGTGTAGTAGGGTGTGTGTAAGGTGCAGGAGAGAGAGGGTATGTAGTTACTAGTTATGTGTGGTACAAGGAAGGGTACATATGTATAATAGTGTATAATAGTCTCGTATTGGGTGTACTGAAACAGTGGATTTTGTGATAACGAGAAAGACAAGGGCTACTTTATAAGTACAGAACAATTTATAATTGACACAGGAGTGTTTGACATTTCTATTTAAAAGGGGCTTTTTATAAAGCCCCTTTAAAATAGAAAGCATTTCGGGTAACCTTAAAACTAACTTA
Organism: Cherax destructor; assembly: GCA_009830355.1. Classification (NCBI taxonomy): domain Eukaryota; kingdom Metazoa; phylum Arthropoda; class Malacostraca; order Decapoda; family Parastacidae; genus Cherax; species Cherax destructor. The sequence continues at coordinate 251,925 of WNWK01001523.1, read as the reverse complement.
TAACTACTGGCTAGTTTACTAGATTACTATGGTTCGCCATCTTGAGTTTTCATGTAGCAATCTGATGTAACACTTGCAATGGTGAATGATGAAGAATTTTTTTTATTACATATGTTGAAATATGCTGGTGAGAGCATCATTAGAGATGCTAATATGATTTGGATTAACAAGGTTGCTATTCATAAATTGGTCTTTAACTTAATTAATTAAAGCTGGGTTTAGGTCAGATTTAGATGACGTTTTTAACTATATTTTTTGAAACACGTGGAAGGAGAACTTTTTTGCACCTTCTGGGAGTTCCAAATTTTAAGGACCTCCATTGACATGAAGTTCCTATATTGGTTAAATCGCACAAGTTTTATTATCTGTTTGGGTGATAATTCTAACAGCTGATTTTTGTTGGGTAGCAATAGGTATTAAGTGATTTGTTAAGTAGACCCCAAGCACAGATACCATATGTCAGGTAAGGATAGATAAGAGAGTACAGGGTAGATTGAGTTGTTTTTGGAACATAGTAACGTATTTCTGGTAGAATGCCAACTGTTTTAGAAGTTTTCTTACTAATGTGTAGCAAGTGAGTGTTGAATTTCACGTTGCAGTCAATGAGTATCCAAAGAATTTTCTCTCATTTTCTTTATGAGAGTGAATTATTTATTTGTTAAAATGAGCACTCATATTTTTTTGAGTGTAAGTTTGTTGGTTGCCATCCAGGAAGAATTCTTTACCACCTCCTGCTTGACTATGTTGTTGACAATACCATTTGGAAGGGATATGGCAAATGAAGAGTCATCTGCAAACAAGACTGGTTTAGTTTACCGAGATGCATTTGAAAGGTTATTGACATAGATGAGGAATAATAGTGGCTAATACCGTCACCCTGAGACAGTTCTGTTTTTAGTTTAGGTTAATGAGGTAGTGTTAATTATTGTCACCTGGGTCACTATTGTGCACTATCTGTTGTTTTAGATGTTTTATACCTTTAGTGTTTTGTGTGAACGACCGTTCTGATATGTTCCATTCAATCACACCAGCATTCTGAGAAGCACCTATTATCTTTTCTAGCACCACGTGTCCCTAATTTGTTTATGACTTACTTGAAGGATGTTTTTGATCGTGAGCGAACTTTCTACATTCTTAGCTCTTACATCGCTTGTGAGTGTTTTATCTTGTTGTCTATCCTTATGTATATCTGGTGTGTACTGGGGTTATTGTGGCTTTACCTCACAGGACTCGTAGGTTGGATGCATTTAGCTGTCTTGTGGATTATTATAGGATGTTCCTGTGACGTTGATTAAATTAAGACTTTTGAATATTGAAGGTGTGATTGGTTTGACACCTGTGATATTTACCACCCTGTCCTGTGATCTTACCACGCTCTCTTGTAGTGCTTCTCTTTCTTGACCTTTGACTGACCCCACTATTACTACTTCCTATGGCCCCTTACCTTCACTTTTGCCTACCTTGACCCTTCACTTCCCCTTTCTATTCTTGTCCCACCAATCACTCTCCTTACTTTATACTACCACTACCACCACTACCAGCCTTACCACTACTATTTCTCCTACTACTTCCTGCCTTATCACTTCCACTACTACTCTTCTCTACTTTACTCTTCTGGCCTATATATACTGGCTACATTTCTCTTGTTGTGTTAGTGTGACTCTCTCCTACGTGCGGTTATTTGCGTATCTTACCATGCTGTTTTAAGATCACTTTCACCCTGATCTAAGATCATTATCACCCTACTCTGTGTGCACCACCTCCCTGCTCGTTCACAGCCTAGTGTACATATGTTGTTGGTTTTCTGTGCACTGTCACAGTCAGGGCACATGGTAATTACATTTCTTAGCATTGTAGTTGGGACGTGACTTCGGTACACAACCCACACATAGGAGAAAGGTGCCTACGACGACGTTTCGGTCCGACTTGGACCATTTAAAAAGTCACACTGTAGTATTGGTACCTTCAATAACGACCTTCAAACAGCTTATGGTGTTTAATAGTCACTATTGCTGTTCCATGTTTACTCTCGTTAGTCAAGGTGTTGGCAACTGTTTCACAATGTTGTATCTATCTAGGTTGGCGTGTATATTTTTATCCTATATATTCCTTTAACTGTATATGTCAAAGATCCACAATGAAAAAATAGTCAAATTCTAAGCACTTTCGTGATTTCTCACATTATCACAGGTTCTTGATAATGTGAGAAATCACTAAAGCGCTTGGAATTTCACTATTCTTTCTTATTAGTTATTTTGCATATTGTAATATCACCTGTTTACTGTAATCTTGTTGCATATAACTGTGTATGTATAATTTATGTTACTAACTTGTAAAGAACTTGTAAATACCTTGAACAGACATTATTTGATAAACCATAACACGGGTGGGGTTCGAACCCGCGGTCAGAGAGTCTCAAAACTCCAGACCGTCGCGTAAGCCACTGAGCCAGCGTAAGCCAGTCGCGTAAGCCAGTGGCTTACGCCACTGGCTTACGCCACTCTTTGACCGCGGGTTCGAACCCCACCCGTGGTATAGGTTGTTTGCAATCGTGTCATTACGATTTCGTGAGTCAAATTATTTGATAAATAAGTAGAGCACTGCATTTTGTACTCCTGAAAGTTCTATAAAATTGTTACTGTATTTCCTCTTGGCAATTAAAGTTTTTACGGCAAAATGATAATTGACATTCCACATTTCTGGATATCTTTTATATATTCTTGTGTTGATAATGATATGAATGTTCCCGGTTTATATGTTTAATGGTAAAACTTTCTGTGAGAATCAGGTATCAATAATCTTACTAAGACCTACATTGAAGTTTGTAGTTGTGAATCGGGTTGTGATATTAGTTGCAATGCGCAGGTATATATTTTGCAATAGAGGGAGGGTGTATTTAGTGTGTGGTGTAGGAAGGAGGTAGTGTATATGAAGTGGTGAAAGACTGAGGGTGTGTACATTGTGTGGTATAGGATGGAGGATGTGTTTAGTGTGTAGTATAAGAGGATAGCACGTGAATTATCTACCGTGCACACAAAACAAAGACCTATAAGGTCTTTGTTTTGTGGTCTCTCTCTCTAGGATCATAATCCACTAGAGTCTGATATTGTGACAGTACAGTATACGAGACAATGAGAAAGTGGGTCTATTGACAATCACAGCTATATCCGTATATGAAGGCGACCTGCAGTTCGCAGTTGCTTAAATACGGGACGCTGGTCCTTTGTGACCCTTCCCAGCCAATTAAGGATGGCTTACTGGGTCAGCTAGCGCTTCCAGCTGCTTAAATAGGAGACGCCATCGCTTTGTGATCCTTCCATGCCAATTAAAGACAGCAAACGGGGTCACGCTATCTATGTTCCAAATAGATATCTAGAATATTTTCACTGCATGGCTGCCCTCGCTTGACGAAATCTAAATCAATGGCATGGTAGTAGACCTCTGAGATGAGTATGGGTAAGCCAGTGGTTGGTGCTGCCATGGCCAACATAAGACCATTGTGAATTATCACGCATTTGTTTCGTGTTACGATATTTTATCGAGGAAAGGTTTCATCAGGCATGTGTCTTATTTCAAAAATATTGGTGTTTTAAACCACCTCTTACCCATAGGACCATAGTCTTCCGTCTTGGGGCAATTTGACACCGCTGGTCAGCGTATGACAGATATGTGTCAGTGGCTTTCACCGACGAAGAAACTAACAACAATGTCATGGAGCTTATACAGGCTCTATGACATTGATGTTAGATGATATGATCACCCAATGCATGTTGCTAACAATATATAACATGATTATCCTGTGACTATCCTCAAAATAACTTCTAATTGTTTTCAGTAACCTGCCACATATTAAATATACTTGCAACATCTGCCACAGTGTTTCCCTAACCACCCTATTATATGCCTTTTCTAAATCAATAAATTCAACGAAAACTTCATTACCTCTATCTAAATTTCGTTCACTGATATGCTTCAATGTAAACACTTGGACTACACACCCCCTACCCTTCCTAAAACCTCCTTGTTCATCTGTGATCCTGTTATCAGTCTTACCCTTAATTCTTTTATTAATAACTGTACCATATACGTTACCCAGTATAATTAACAGGATTATTTCCCTATAATTATGTCACTCTCTTTTGTCCCCCTTTCCTGTGTACAAATTAACTATGCATGCTCTCTGCTAATCTAAGGTACCTTCCCCTCTTTCATACATTTATTGAACAAAAATCATTAACCATTCTGGCACTATAACTCCACGTGATTTTAACATTTCTGTTTTGATTCCAACATTCCCAGCTGTTTTACCTCCTTTCATTTTACCCTCTACTTCACGCACCTCTCCCACACTTACATCTGACTCTTCCTCACTCCTAAAAGATTTTGCACCTCTCTCTCTCTCTCTCTCTCTCTCTCTCTCTCTCTCTCTATCTATCTATCTATCTATCTAGTGTATGAAATCTTTGACTTCCTGTCTTCTTCAGCATTTAATAGTTCCTCAAAATATTCCCTCTATCTTCCCAGTACCTTCAAATCTCCATCTAATAACTCATCTCTTCTGTTTTTAACTGTTAAATCATTTCCTTCTGTAGGCTTTCTCAACTTATTAATCTCATTCCAAAACTGTTTCTTCTTTGCAATTTTTTTTTCACAGGATCTCTCCCACTCTCTCATTTGCTTTCTTTTTACACTTCCTCTTTACTCTCTTAACATCGCTTTTGCTCCCCCTATTATCCAGCCAATTTATATCACTTCTGCTTTTTAAAAGCTCTCATATGTTAGCCATTTCTTTCTTACCCCTTTCTTTACCTCATTATTCCACCAATCGCTCCTCTTACTTCCCACACCCACCCTCCTATAAACACAAACCTCTGCTGCACATTCTAACACTGCATGCTTAAATCTGCCCCATACCGCTTCCACCACCTCATTACTTATACTCTCACTACCTCTTCCTTTAATTTATAAACGATCCTTCTCTCTTACTCACAGATGCCACTGTTCTTGTAGCCCATCTAGCTCTTACTCTCACTGTAGCTTCAACTCAAATATTAATCCGATATAGTTATTGCCCCTTTATATACATGCACATCCAGAAGTGTACCCATGAACCAATCCATAGTCCAAGAAACTGTTGTCATTACGCCCTATATTCTGTCTATTGTACTTATTTATCCTGTATTTCTTAAAATACGTAATATCTATTACCAAACTTCTTTGTATTCCAAGTCCAATTTAAGGCCCCAATTATCATTTACTTCTGGTACCCCAAACTCACCTACTACAGTTTCTCCCACTTTAGTATTTAAGTCCCCCACAACAATTACTCTCTCACTTGGTTTAAAACTCCCACAACATTCGCTTAACATCTACCTGAATCTCTGTAGCCCCATTTTCGCATCCGACCCTTATTTTAATCCACATAATCTTTGATTTTTTACATATATATTCCCTCTTTTCCTTCCTTAAATTATTCAAAATTACCGCTACTCCTTCCTTAGCTCTAACTCTCTAAGATACACCTGATCCATTAAACTAGTAATAATATTCTCGTTACTATTATTATTACTACTACTTTCATTATTATTGTTATTAATTTTATTAACACTATAAATATTACTATTATTATTACTATTATTCTTACATTCAAGGAGAAGTATTTTAAGAATATATTCTAGCTGTTTAATTTTATTGCATTTTATGAATATATTCCAGCAGTGTAACTGTACAATATATTTTTGAAACGCTGTACCCGTGTGGTTTATTCACTGCACGAGATGGCGGAGGCTCGATTCTCCGGCCGCTAATTGTGGCCCAGTCTCTGACTTTTTAGACTGTTGGTGATCGCCTCTGTCAGTCTACGATTACACACTCCTCCAGCTCATTTCTTTTATTACAACTTTTCGTTTTCTCTTAATTTTATGAAGTATAACATTACATTGTTGTTCCCATGCTGGTGTTGGAGCCTGTGTTCTTACAATGTTGTACCCATGTTGGTGTTGGAGCCTGTGTTCTTACAATGTTGTACCCATGCTGGTGTGGGATCCTGTGTTCTTACAATGTTGTACCCATGCTGGTGTGGGAGCCTGTGTTCTTACAATGTTGTACCCATGCTGGTGTGGGAGCCTGTGTTCTTACAATGTTGTACCCATGCTGGTGTGGGAGCCTGTGTTCTTACAATGTTGTACCCATGCTGGTGTGGGATCCTGTGTTCTTACAATGTTGTACCCATGCTGGTGTGGGATCCTGTGTTCTTACAATGTTGTACCCATGCTGGTGTGGGAGCCTGTATTCTTACAATGTTGTACCCATGCTGGTGTGGGAGCCTGTGTTCTTACAATGTTGTTCCCATGCTGGTGTGGGGGCCTGTGTTCTCGACAGAAGGTGCTCAGTCTTCAATGTATTTTTTTACAAATAACCAGCATTTTACTGAGCAAATTTTAAACAAAGTTGCAGTCATTCTTGGGCAATTATCAAGTTACTGCTGATGTGGTAATAGTCCATGACGGACCTGAACATCCTGTAGAATTTCCTCTCTAAAACCACATACCACGGGTGGGGTTCGAACCCGCGGTCAGAGTGTCTCAGAACTCCAGACCGTCGCGTAAGCCACTGGGCCAGCTAGCTGGAGTTCTGAGACACTCTGACCGCGGGTTCGAACCCCACCCGTGGTATGTGGTTTGTTTGCAATCGTGTCATTACGATTTCGTGTTCCTCTCTAAAGTTTGGGTATTTTTGACTTGTTCTTGACACATTATTGTGACTTTCATTCTCCAGTATTTTACTGAAGATCAACGTGAAGAGTGACTGACAGCAGTAAGTGTTGATTTTTTTTTATACTATTCTATGTTCGCTATTCTAGCATAGTCTTTTTTATGGTTCCATGAAATACTAACAGAGGTTTGTTTCAGAGTAGGTTCCTTCCACTGTCTGCCAAGCTTCTTTTTTTATGTGCAGTGATTTCAATGAGCAGCAGTTTTGGGATGCATCTCAAAAACATCTTCGAGGTGTAGATTATCACGTATTTTTCTCGCCTACATTCTAAGGAGTACAGTTCAAGGGACCTTACTTAGGTACTCCCAGTCATTTGAGCGCTTGACTAAGTTCGTATGAGCTGCGAAGGTTCTCTGTACATTTTCTAGTTCTTGACTTTCCTCTGAGAAAACATATGACTTTTAATATGTGAAATTCCATTATCTTGCTTTCCTAGTCAATGGTCAATATAATGAAATGAAAAGTAGCCATTTATTAATACTAATTATGTTCCATCAGTGAGGTGGCCGACCATATCCATAAAACACTGAAATCTATGATTATGACTTGAGAAGAGAGAATTAGTAGGTGTCTGGTACTTTTACAAAGGCATTCCTACAGGTCTAGAATATGGAAGCCCTTCTAAATATTTGGCCTTTTTTACGGTCTTTCATGTCTAAGGATTTCGGTCAATTGCTTGCACAGAACATCAACTTTTTTTGAGTATCCATTTAGAAATTTCGCAGATATATGATGCCTTTTGGATAGTGACGATTCTTGAGAGCCATCACTGTGTTATTTATTTCATTATCGTTTGATTGGTCGTTCTGCTTTCCGCCTTATTCATTCGTATTCGCTACGTTGCCCTGGGACATTCTTTGAGGCTGTAGAACTCTTGATACCAGGAATTGGAGCTGCCTCTCACATTCATGGGATCATACCTGATTATTTCTCATCCTCCAGGTGTTGTATTATCTCTAAGAGCTTATCGCTTCCCCAGAAAATTAACAATACTTCGTTGGCATATTACTGTGAACTCTTAAGTTGTGTATGTGTGGGAAGAGTTAGTCTGATGACACATTCTTTAGTTTTCTGGCGTGTTTTATTAAAGAAAAAAAAGACAATACACAAATAACCCGCACATTGGAGAGAAGAAGATTTTGACGACGTTTTAGTCCTCTTGGACCATTTACAAGTCACACTAACACACGAAACGTGGTCATAAGCTTCTCTCTCTATGTGCTGGTTATTTGTGTAATGTTGTATTAGTGTTGATAAATCTACGTTATTTAATATCCTGGTACATTTTATTCATGTGTTTTATTAGTGGTTTCGGGGGATTCATATCTCCGTCCTCACTCTCTTTATTGCTCTTGTGCACTATTAGTCTCCTCCTGCTTTTATTACTCTGACGTTATAAATCAATTAGTCAACGTATTGACGCGCTCTGAGTCCTTTTGATGTATTTTTTTTATTAATATTCATATTCACTGTTCAATTGCCTCGTAAAAAATCAGAATTTATTTATAATTGAATTTGAGCTGCTGTAATTAAATATAACTCTATTGCAATAAAGTGACACTGGACTCGTAGCTACAACAAGCCCAGTAACAAATTTTTTTGTATTATTTTTTTATTCAATTATTGGCAGTAAAGTCAGGGAAAAATAATACATTGGAAGGCAGTATTTCTCAGAGTAGCTCGTAATTAACTTTTGGATTATTCATGGATTATTCTCAGTACAGTTATGGGTAAAGCTAATCTCGTAGGGGTCATACGGCTCCTTGGAAACATTAGTTAACTAAGTCGGATCCAAAGAATAGAAGTTTGGCTCTATTTCCTGGATCAATATTCCTTCACCGGCTTCAAGGTAACCCTGTGTAAGGGAGAAGAAGGCAACAAAATTAACTGAAATGTTTCCCTTTCTATTTCGATCTCAGAGATCCTCTTCAGTGTAAGGCCGAGACATTCAGAATTTCAAATGTTAGTTAATTCTCTCCGTGTGGGTTTGTGCAACTCACATATTCACTTTTTTTTTTAGAGTTTTAAATATAAATGTTAACTATTTCTGAGGTTTAATGACATTAAAGCTGAAATTTTATATTTCAAAAAAAACATTTTGTAAATCATAAATAGTTTCTGAAGAATTCGTATACAAAATGAATGTTTGTAAATTTTTCATTGGAAAATATCGAGTGATGACATTAATAATAATAATCCACCTTGTGTGTCCAGGATTTTAAATTACAATAGACACACATCTATCGGTTATCTTAAAAGGCTGTAAATATGAAAATAGATATATACTGAAAATCAATTTCTGTAACAAACAAATGGGGAAAGAAAATGAAATTCTGAAGCAATTTTTTTTATTAAATAAGCTAATTTGCAAGGTCAAAAAAAATGGAGAGTGTAGCAGCACGACACTGATAGCTCGTTACTAACATTATATTTACTTGAAGCGCTAAACCCGAATGGGTCACTGAGGGGAAGGAGAGGTGGTAATCGCGAGACAAATGATACTCATTCGTACTCCTCTAGCTCTCTTCTTATAGCAGAGGATGTCTTTGAGCGAAACGTTCTTCGAACGAAAGCTTTTGAAATCTAGCCGTAGGATGTCTTCTTTTCTCCCCACCAACTTCGAAGAAAATCGAAACGTTACAGGACTTATTTTTACTGAGGCATCGTTTCGCTCTCTGTGGAGCTTTATCAAGTCATGACAGATCTCTGCACAGAGCAGAACTTTGTCCCTATAAAAGCTTGTTATATACCGTGATTGTGTTTTCACTATTGTGGACAACAGATTGTTTGGACCCCTGTGGCACCACTCAAGTTAATGTCTGGAAGATTGTTATTCTCACAGCCCTGCTTTAGTTCTCATGTTATTCATCCCTTATTCTCACTTTCCCCATCCCTCCTCAAGTGCCTCATCCATTTAGTTCCTCATCCCTCGTTTTCATGTCCCTCATCTCTTGTTCTCATGTTCCTCATTGTTCGCTAATATTCCCTTAGGATAAGACAATATTGACTCTCCAAGCCTCTCCACACTGCATCATGAGAGGTAATCATGCAGAATTCAACATTATCATGGTATATTACTGGCTATACTGAGATGATACGTTATGCAGTATCCTCGAATAATGATATATTATGCGATGTATTGGGATAATAATAAATTATGATACATGCTAGTATGATGACAGTGAATATGCTGTTATGACGGTGAATATGCTGGTATGATGATAAATTATGGGGCATAGGGATATGATACATTATGCTGAGATTTTGAAATAGCGAAGGAAATGCTGGTATCCTGATATATCACTTGATTTGCTGGGACGATATACTATGTGATGCGCTGGGATGTTACAAAGTATGTGCTCGGTATACTTTGCCCTAATAAAAACAAATCAAAATCTAAGAGTAACTAGTTACTCGATGCATTAACGATTAACGAAAACAACGTAAAATCCTAATATTATTAGTGTGTTGGTTCATGCTAGTTAATGGCTCTTTATTCGAAGAACTGGAGCTACCCTCCTCTTACTCAGATCAAACGTGATTGCTTACCATTCATTAACCTTACGTGTTTAGCGGTTCCTCGTGATTGTAAACATGAAGATGTATGTCTCAGGTGTAGTGTAGTCTGTCTTCACATCATCTACTGCCTTGGATGAAGGATTTCCTTGACGGCAGTGTAAGGATCGTGATCCAGATAACTGGAGCTATTCTCCCCTTGGATCAGTCCTTATTTCCAGCCATTCACCAGGTGTGACATGACCCCTATGGGATTAGCACAAACGAATAATAATAATAATAATAATAATAATAATAATAATAATAATAATAATATAATAATAAATGGAGCTATTGAAGTATATGGAGAGCAAAAGAGAGTTGAAAAGAATAGTGAGTGGGTGCAGAAGACCTAATGAGAGAGTGGATGCGATTTCATCAATAAATTTTACTGAAAATAAGAACAAGTTTCGGAATGTGACCAATAAGATGAGAAATCTAAAAAAAAATGGATTTAGCATTTATAAACAAAAGAGGAGAGTCATTAGATGGGGAGGTGGAGGTACTGGGAAGATGGAGGAAATATTTTGAGATGTTGAATACTGATAAAGGAAGGGGGGCAGTAATTTCTTGCATTAGGTATAGCATCTTGTATGAGTGAAGAAGAGCTAGATATGAGTGCAGGGAAGGTGCGTGAGACAGTGGGTAGAATGAAAGGGGTTAAGCAAATGAAATGGTGGGATTACAAAAAATGCTAAAGGAGGTGGGGATATTGTTTTGAAGTGGTTGGTGTATTTGTTCCATATATACACAAAAGAGGGGAAGGAACCTATGGATGGGCAGAGAGCCTGCATAATTCCTTTGTATTATTGAAAACAAGATAAAATAGAGTGTAAGAATTATAGGCGAATAAGCCTGTTGAGTATACCTGGTCACGTGCATGGTAGTTATTATTGAAAACAAAATACTGGCAAGACAGAGAATAGGATTGTATAGGAACGAAGAGGCTTTAGAAAGTTGAAGGGATTCTTGGTAAATTATTAAACAAAATTTATAATGATATCGAGGCTTTGGTTAAGGGAGATGGGAGAGAGATTATTTTCCAGTAATAGTAAGCCTTAGAGAGGGATGTGTGATGTGATGTCACCATAGTTAACACATTTAATGATGTGGCTGTAAAAGAAGTGAATGAGAGGGTGTTAAAAATACGTATGTGATTATATTATAATGAATATAATACAAAGTGGAAGCTGTCACACGTAATTTTTACTGATGACACGATTATTTTTAAAAGATTCTGAAGAGATTCTCCAAAAGTTGATATACAATTTTGAGATGGAATGTAAATGAAGGGAATTAAACGTCAACATAGGAGATATCAAAGTGATGAGAGTTTGACAAATCTAGGTAATGAGAGATCGGGTATTAGATTAGAGGGAGTTTGGAGGGAGTAAATGTGGTCATTTACTTGGGAATGAACTTGTCGGAGGACAGTTCATTGAGAGATAAGATCAACCATAAAACTGAAGAAGGGTGGGTGGTGAACTGAGACTTATGTGGAGACAAAGCTTTCCCATGTAGACAAGAAGGGGAATGTTTCAACATATAATGGCACCATCACAGTTGTATGAGTGTGAAGCATGGGTTTTGAAAGTCGCAAGGAGGACGCGGTAAAAGGCAGTGAAGATGTAGTATTTGAGGGCAATTGGAGGTATAAATATTATGCAAAAAATTCGGAGATGGTGTAAGGTTACCTAAAGTATTATTAAGAAAGCTGAGGAGGGGTTGTTGAGGTGGTTTTTACATTTAGAGAAAATGGAGGAAAATAGGAAAGGCTAGGGACATAAGGTAAAGAAGGTTTTGAGTGGTACAAGCTTGAACATCCAGCAGGTTGGATGTAAGTGGAAGAAAATATTTTTGTTTTATGATTTGATCCGCTGTTGGAGTGTGAAGAGGGTAACATTTATGAAAGGAAATCACAGGAGGGGGGAGGGGTTGCTTCAACCCTCGGCATCTGAATCCTAAAACTCGCAGGCCGGTGTGTTAACTGCAGGAACATCTGGCTCTAACAGGATTAATACTACAAGGAATATTTCTCTACATCATATAAGGTAATATAAATTTAACGCACTATAAATCCTGTCACAGGATATATATATATATATATATATATATATATATATATATATATATATATATATATATATATATATATATATATATATATATATATATATATATATATATATATATACAACGAAATATGTATGTCTTTCTCAGTGTATGTGTATACTGAGTTTACTATTAATCCCTATTATAGCCATTAAAGTATTCTTTACTGGAGGTAAAAAAAGTTATATTTCGTAGCTTTAGTGATTGTCGTGTAGTCGATAGTCTTTATATATGATTAACCAGTACTCTGCTGCTTATTAATAAATGTAGTCACTAAATCAGTTAATCGGTCGTTGTCATTATCAATGAGGTATGTAAATAATAGAAAGTATTTTCGCACACTTCTGTAGTAACATGGAACGTTTAGGTAATGTTAGTCTTGATCCCTCTCACTCCGGCTGTTCCAAGGATCTTCTCGTGGTCTCATTTTACTGGTCTTCAACCTCCTTCCAAAGATCCATTTTCAACTTCCTTTCCAAGATATTTTTTCCAGAAGCCTTTCTCCACTTTCCTCCTAAGATATTTGCTCTTCACTCTATCAAGGATAATTTCTTAATTTGTTACTCAGGAGTCTTTCCAAGTGTCTTTTGCATTATGTCCTCTACGGAATCCTTACCCTCACTAACTCAAAAGAATTCTTTCCACGCAATGTCCCGGTGATTCAACTCTCATTGTCTTTTACAGGATTTTAAAAGCATACAGACAGAGATTAAATAAGTAGTTTATTGCAGACAAGTAATAAGACACGAGGTTCAAAACAAACTCATTTTGAAACAACGTTTTGCTCTGAGTAGAATGCAAGCAAATTATGACTTAATTAACGTATACACAAAGCCAAATATCTCAGAACTTGTTCCGAATAGGGGAATAGATTGTTAAATGTTTCTGACGAAACTGAGAATTAGTTGTGAATTGTTTCAAGCATGGTATTACAAGTTTTATTTTTCATAGAACAACTAAATTTGTAACTTCGTCAAAAAGTAAGCATAATGAAGAGACGCGAAGAACTTAACATGATTTCCCGCGGGACTCCGTAACTACAAGGAAATGAAGCTTAATTTTTGAAATTGATGATGAAATTTGATGTGCTCAAGCAAGAGGTCAGGGAAACTTAGCAACTGAAATGTGCAATTCAAGTAGGTGTAATACACACTGGTTTAAATTAGGTGCAATATAAATTCTGAGAACACATAAGCAGGTTCAATAGAGATTCAGATGACGTAGGTTCATTACAAACAAATGGAGGTTTAATATTAAACATGGACATAAATGTCTTTGGATATTGAGTCGTAATACAGTGGAATAATTCATCTACTTTCCATCCAGTTGCGGCAAATACCTTGAAAATAATGCATGGCATGTATACATGAAAAATTCTCTCTCTCTCTCTCTCTCTCTCTCTCTCTCTCTCTCTCTCTCTCTCTCTCTCTCTCTCTCTCTCTCTCTCTCTCTCTCTATCTTTCTATCTATCTGTCCATCTCTTGCTCTTCCTTTCATTATTTCTCTTTTGTCTACTCCATCTCATCTCCGACCCCTTCAACCTCCACTTTGGTTTCCACCTCCACCCCTTTTTGGCCTCTTGTTACCTACCCTCTGGCTTCCTCAGTATCTCCACCAGCACCTTGTCCCCAACCTGACTTCAACCTCCTCTTCCTGTGGTCTTTCATTTGAGGTTGTCTGAACACAGTGAAGGCAGCGACCTCCTTCTGGGTCATCATGGCCACCAACAATAAAGACGACTGCAACTGTAGCCTGTTAACCGACATTATTGATCGTGACTTGAGAAAGAGAGACAGAGAGACACACTCTCGCACGCACATACAAGTGTATACACAAATGAACACATACATGAACACACACACACACACTACAGGAAGGTAAATTAGCAATTACATGGAAGATGGCATATGAAATGTAACAAGAAAAACCCTTTAAACAATAGACAGGTTTCGTTGACGAGTTTTATAAAATTACTGGAAAAAAACATTGAAGTGAATTCAAAGTGCAGAAAATAATTATAAACTAACTGGTAAACAATTTTCAGAATGCACATTCTTTTATATCAAATTTGTGAAAAAATGGACGGGCAGATTGTATTTTCCAGGTCTTTAAGAAAGCTTATGATAAAGTTCCCCATAAATGACTGATTTCGAACCTACAAAATATTGGAAGAATTCAAAATAAAATATTTCAGTTGATGAGAGACTTTATTTGTTGGGGATTAAAATAATAATAATGATAGAGAGTCTGAGAGAATTCATTGCATATGATAGTACAGTGAAATAGTAATAGTGGTAATAAACTATTTGAAGTGAGACATCTAGGCTCAGCTGAGTGACTACCTGAGACCATTCTGCGACAGGTACAAGCATAGCTTCAACCTTAATGAATTGAGTTTCATGTCTTGAGGTGATTTTTGTGTACATGAAGTGAACGAGAAACAGAGAAATTGAACACGTTAATGAAGCCACTACACTGTTTATAAGTAGGCCTTACGATACACAAAACTGTTTATTTGAGGTTCCTACGATACACTATACTGTTTATAAAAGGGTCCTACAATACACAATACAGTTCAGACGAAAGTGCTACGTTAAAGTAGGCTGTTTATAAAAGGGTCAAATGATACAGTACACTCCGTATTTAAGGGTCCTACGATACACTGTACCGTTTATGCGATGGTTCAACGATATATTGCACGAAAGAACGAACAAACGGAGTACATGATAGACCCAATGTAGGTGATCCTTGAAGTGGGCACAGGCAAAGAATAGCGCTGGAGGGAAGTGTCTTCCGTCGGAGAGAAAGAGCCAAGCTAATCCCAGCAACAAAGCATTCTTGAAGGTTAGAGGGAGCAGCAGGGAGCAAACAGTCGTCCAACGATGGTCTTGGTTAGTAGAGACTGCAGGCAGACAACTAGGGCTTAGGAAAAGGCGGCGTTCGAGGTGTTGTTGAGAGGAGTGTCTGTGTTGTATTTACGTTGGTCGACCAGTTTCTGAATTTCTTGAAAATGAATCCTGAGAGGTAAGATAGTGCGACTGTGGTTATGTCGCTGGTGTGTATCTTCACCAGTGTTTTGACTTGTTTAAGTGAGAATACGAAGAATCAGAATTCTTGAATACAAGCTCTATGGAGTATTTATCCAGTAAACATATCAAGATTTATCATATATTTTCAAATGAGACGAAGGCTCCTCTCACAATCTTAAAAACACTGAGGAGACAAATTTGTAAGAATATGACTACAAGTAATCATTTGAATTATGCGCTAATCTTACACTAACTGGTGAGGATATTGGTGGACAAAGAACCCATGCAGTTTCATGGGTCAGACTCATATGTTTGAAACAAACAATTCTTTTCAAGTTATGAAGGCATAGGTAAAGCTAAAAAAAAGAGGTAATTCAGACTCTGTCGGTCAGGCAGTATGTATTATCATCAACTAAAGAACTTCCAAATTCAATCATGGATTTCAAGTGCAGAATACGGAATAATCAGACACATGTACAACATCTGGGTATCCTTATCTGCAGACCTTTCGCAATCCAGTGGGTTTGTCAATAAAATTCAAGGACATAATATGGAGACTGTAGAACTATATACAAATAATTCACACCTGAGGTTGAGGCTGAGGGACTGATTACCCCGTCTTTTGTATTTAGTTCTACAGTCTTCACATTATGTCCTTGAATTTTATTGATAAAGCCACTGGAGGGCAAAACATCTACAAAATTAGACACATGTTGCACATATGTCTAATTCTTCATCTTGCTGGTATTTTATACTATTTGTGGAAACTTTTTTAGTCACTAAAAGTTCCACAGGGTAAGGGAGCCGTTAGGAGCCTTACACACCGTGGATCGGCCCTCGGAGTTTATAAACCCACACTCCCAACAAAAACAACTACACACTCCAGCTTTTTAAGGTGACTATTGCGTATATTTTAATTGATAGATTTATCCACCTAGGAACACCTAGGCAAGTTTGTACAGATAGAAACTAATAATAGGATTATTAAGGCAACGTTAGGTATTAATAGTGTAGCTCTAGCACCCTAATATAGGTAGTTATAGGCCTGAATAGGCAAGCATTAGGTTATGTTAGCTAGAGACAACTGGCAGCCCACACTTGAATCTAGGCAGTGTGGCGTGACCTACGTTCTTCCCAGACCAGACTCCACACGAACAAGACGTGCTGAGATTAGACAGCACCCCCCACGTGACCCAACATCTGTCCTGGGGCCACGGAGGAGATCCCGAAGTACCGTGGACATCTGCCTCCATCCAGACCCTGTCACAGTAAGACTAGGCTTTCTTTCTCTCAGTATCTGGCCAGTTTTCTGGGGGAAACGTTAGTGAGTTATCTGTGGGTCTTAGGCAGACGGACGACTATGTGTTGGTATGTACCAGTGTCGTCTCTTAAGTTCAAGTCTGGAAGCTAGTGTTACTTACTGTATATTTCTCAAGGGCTTCCCAAGGAACCAGGGAACTCTGAGGTGCAGACAGGACACTAATTACACCATCTTTTGCAGACAAAGTTTCTTCACTGCACATGGTGTTAGGAGGGGTTATATATAAGGAAGACCAGGACATATAGCCACCCTTTTTTTCCAAGTAAGTAATCTCCCTTCTAGTATTGTGTAGGCAGTGTGGGGTTCCCCTTACTGCAATCAGCTAGAAATTTGTACCATAGCCACTTGTAAGTCTGAGAGAAGTGTCTCAGAGTGTCGGTGTCAACAGTGCTTGCCCAGAGTGCAACTTACAAGAGGCCAATCCAGACAAGTTTCTACACTATTCATGTACAATAGCATACGGAATAATTATTTATCATGGAGTTGAAATCTCTCAACATCTAGCAACATATCACCTATAACATGAAGGATAAACTAATAGAGAGTGATTATAATAGGGAAGAAATGATCCTTGTAAACTTACCTGAAACATTTTAAACACATGATTTTTGTATGTATAAATATTAGAGGAAAGAATTTTTATGTGTCCTATATGATGGCTATGATCTGTCCTTTAATTGTGCAAGAGTGAAAGGGATCTGTATAAAATATGAAATGGTCAGTACTCAAAAAATCTATCGATCTGATACTCCTGCTTTGAATTTCTGAGAGTTTTAAAAGTGTTCTGGAAAGGAAATTTACACTTAAACCTCCTATTATAAAGAAATCAAATCTTTAGCATACAAGAACATCAATGGAGAGAGTAAGAAACCATATTTATCGGGTCTTAGAAAAGGCAAACGTATTGCCTCGCATCCCAACTGTTATTGCCGCTCGAGGCAGCGAAGATAGTGAAAAGTGGCGGGATACGTCCTAAGAGTTATTCAAGTAAATTCTAGTCGTCCAATAGTAATGACAAAATACTATATAGACACATAAGTGTATGTATTTACACATGTAAATTTATATATATATATATATATATATATATATATATATATATATATATATATATATATATTTTTTTTTATTAACACATCGGACGATTCCCACCAAGGCAGGGTGGCCCGAAAAGAAAAACTTTCATCATCATTCACTCCATCACTGTCTTGCCAGAAGGGTGCTTTACACTACAGTTATAAAACTGCAACATTTACACCCCTCCTTCAGAGTGCCGGCACTGTACTTCCCATCTCCAGAACTCAAGTCCGGCCTGCCGGTTTCCCTGAATCCCTTCATAAATGTTACTTTGCTCACACTCCAACAGCACGTCAAGTATTAAAACCATATGCCTCCATTCACTCCTATCAAATACGCTCACACATGCTTGCTGGAAATCCAAGCCCCTCGCACACAAAACTTCCTTTACCCCCTCCCTCCAACCTTTCCTAGGCCGACCCCTACCCCGCCTTCCCTCCACTACAGATTTATACACTCTCGAAGTCACTCTGTCTCGTTCCATTCTCTCTACATGTCCAAACCACCTCAACAACCCCTCCTCAGCTCTCTGGACAATCGTTTTGGTAATCCCGCACCTCCTCCTAATTTCCAAACTCCGAATTCTCTGCATTATATTCACACACACATTGACCTCAGACATGACATCTCCACTGCCTCCAGCCTTCTCCTCGTTGCAACATTCATCACCCATGCTTCACACCCATATAAGAGCGTTGGTATAACTATACTCTCATACATTCCTCTTTACTTCCATGGACAAGGTTCTTTGTCTCCACAGACTCCGAAGTGCTCCACTCACCCTTTTCCCCTCATCAATTCTATGATTCACCTCATCCTTCATAGACCCATCCGCCGACATGTCCACTCCCAAATATCTGAATACATTCACCTCCTCCATATCTCTCCCTCCAATCTGATATCCAATCTTTCGTCACCTATTATTTTTGTTATCCTCATCACCTTACTCTTTCCTATATTCACTTTCAATTTTCTTCTTTACACACCCTACCAAATTCATCCACCAACCTCTGCAGCTTCTCTTCAGAATCTCCCAAAAGCACAGTGTCATCAGCAAAAGCAATTGTGACAACTCCCACTTTGTATTTGCTTCTTTATCTTTTAGCCCAACATATATATATATATATATATATATATATATATATATATATATATATATATATATATATATATATATATATATATATATATATATATATATATATATAAATGCTTTATTAATAGACAGAATACATTTATAGAAAACACAAACATGAACATGAATACAATGCTACAATATGTCAAAGATTATGAATCTCCTCCCGATATATATATATATATATATATATATATATATATATATATATATATATATATATATATATATATATATATATATATACAAATAATATATATATAAAATATATATATATATATATATATATATATATATTGTGGGACCCATTGCCTCGGAGAAGTGGATAAAAAGACTTCAAGGAAGAATATTAGATTCCTTTCTGAAGCCATTTGAATATTCCACTTTCCCTACCACCCCATCTTTTTTTTACAAACTTTATTTCAAGACAAGATACAATGGGGAGTAAAACAACATAGATAACAACTCAGAGCTACATGTCAAATACTTCGTCCAACTCCCGGCAGTGGGCCGCTGCCCAGAATACTGCAGGCATTTTCCCTCTGGATCGCAACACTGAGTCTCTGAAAGAGGAAGCTGGTCGCCCTGTGGTCCTTGGTTTCTATGATGAGTTTTCCACCCAGCTCCTTGAGAAACTTTAGAGCACACTTGCCCCATGCTCCATGGGTCTCCGACCCTATTGGGATGAAGTTATAGCAAGAGGAAGGTCTTCATATTTGCGGGTCTTCTGGGTCTCCCTGTGGCTGGCAGCTCCACCCCTTCGGCTAAGGAGTGTGGCAGGTAGGTGTCTGCCAATGTGGCAGCACAGGTGTAGTCCAAGCAATCTGCTTACCATCCTTCCAGGGTAGCATGGTGGCTCCATCAGGACGCTTTTGACTTCCATCAGACCTCTGCACTTGGGGTTCCCGTTGAGCTGGGCAACGGGCTGTGGCAGGCTTCTCTACTCATATATATATATATATATATATATATATATATATATATATATATATATATATATATATATATATATATATATATATATATATAAAATTTACATGTGTAAATACATACACTTATGTGTCTATATAGTATTTTGTCATTACTATTGGACGACTAGAATTTACTTGAATAACTCTTAGGACTTATCCCGCCACGTTTCACTATCTTCGCTGCCTCGAGCGGCAATAACAGTTGGGATGCGAGGCAATACGTTTGCTTTTAATGGCAGCACAAAATCGAGTAAATTGCCTCTTCTAAGACCCGATAAATATGGTTTCTTACTCTCTCCATTGATGTTCTTGCATGCTAAAGATTTGATTTCTTTATAATTCCCTTTAAAATTTGGATAATATGAGGTTGAAGTGTAAATTTCCTTTTCAGAAAACTATTAAAACTCTCAGAAATTCAAAGCAGGAATATGAGATCGATAGATTTTTTGAGTACTGACTATTTCATTTTTTATACAGATCCCTTTCACTCTTGCAACAATTAAAGGACAGATCATAGCCATCATATAGGACTCATAAAAAGTCTTTCCTCTAATATTTATATGTAAAAAAAATATATATATATAAAATATATATATATAATATATATATATATATATATATATATATATATATATATATATATATATATATATATATATATATATATATATATATATAATGTCTTGCCGATTAGGTAAAACTTGCGATTTTGGCTTAAATAGCAACGCTCTTCTTGCCATATAAGACAAGTGAAAATTTGTGTATGCAATAATTTCGCAAAATCATTCTGAACCTAACGAAAAAATATATTTCATTGTGTTTGTTTATTATTAAATTAATGTTAACGTAACTAAAATATATTTAGTTGGGTTAGGCTAAATTAAATTGCGCTTGTTGTAATAAGGTTAGGTAGGTTTTCAAAGTTTCTCTTGGTACAAAATTATAAATTTTTACATTAACATAAATGAAAAAATATATCTTTAAACGTATAAGAGAAAATTTTAGAAAGGACTTAATTTTAAATGAGTTCTTGCTAATCGACCAGTTTTACCTAATCGGCACGACATATATATATATATATATATATATATATATATATATATATATATATATATATATATATATATATATATATATATATATATAATATATATATATATATATTTTATATATATATATATATATATATATAAATATATAAATATATATATGTCTGCCGAATATGTAAAACTGGTCATTTAGCAAGAACTCATTAAGTAATTTCTAAAATTTTCTCTTATGCGATAAAATATATATTTCAATAATTAATGTTAATGTAATAATTAGCAATTTTGTTGCAAAATAACTTATAAAACTTACCTAACCTTATTATAAGAATCGCAATTTAATTTAGCTAAGATTACAATAATTTAATAATAAACAAACACAATGAAATATATTTTTTCGTTAGGTTCAGAATGATTTTTGCGAAATTATTGCATACACAAATTTTTGCTAGCCTTATTCGGCAAGAAGAGCGTTGCTATTTTAGCCAAAATCGCAAGTTTTACCTATTCGCCACGACATATACATATGTGTGAGTGTATGTGTGGAAAAACATAATAGTAGAAGCCTATAGAGCACTGGGTTCTTGTATGTCCCTGAAAATGTTCATTCATAATTCACACCTGGATTTCTTTCCCTACAATCTTGGTGTTAGTGAAGAGTATGGTGAAAGGTTTCATCAGTATATCAGTACAACGGAGGTACACTATCAGGGGAGGGTTTCAGTCCCATCATGATGGGGAACTAATGTTGGGTTTTTTCAAAGAAACATCATTCTTAGTCAAAAGAGTACAGCCGAATTTTTAAAACATTTTTAGTTTCTTTTCTACTTCCAGTAAAAACATATTTATCTCAGTAGTGAACGAACATATTTTTGTTCTCCAGTGAATAATCATAACAAAGTTAGTAAATGAAAATCCAGTGTTAGGAAATTGCTGGCGTTGGGTGAATAGCATCGTCATGGAGACCAAGATTAAATTTTAAACAGTAACAAATTCGAGGGGCAGGTAGAGTTAAAATGGAGAGTGCTGTAATGAATTAAGGGTTGCTGGGATAAGAGAAGGATATAATAGTAAGGGATGATATATCTTGAGAGAGAAACGTGTGGGGGACATGTATGGATCAGTATTAGTAGTGCTATTGTTGATGATACACAAGAGGGAATTGAGTGTTAAACGTCGCTGTTATCTGATGTTATAAAAGTAACGAGAAGGAGACTTGACAAGACAGATGTGATCAAATAAGTGACTTATTCGGTTCAACCTCAAAAATTCAAGGTCTTGCAATTAATTGATGGTAAGTACAACATAGGCGGAGAAAAGCTCCATATACTGTTTCAGAGAAAGAAAAAGGCATGGAGCCCACACCTAGTAAAGCACGTGCAGAATATAGACGAAGACCAAAATTTAGAAACCAGACTGGTAAGAGAACTGAAAGGAATGCACTTTGAGGAGAATGTGAGAATCACGATCAAGGGATACAGGAAGTTGAGGACGCAGATGAGCTATAGGCATACAATAATGTATTTTTTAGTGTCAGTGTGATTTCAAACCACATCTACAAGAGTAGATTTGACAAGTCCCAATCGCTCGAAATCAGGAGTGAAGAACAAAGTAGTCTAGGAATCTCTACACACACACACACACACACACACACACACACACACACACACACACAAACAAACTAGCTACCTACCTGTCATTTACAGAGACAACGCTCCATTGCCTGGCAAAGGCAAACCAAATGCTATCAGCATAACTTACTAGTGTGATTTGCAAGATACATTCTCCTCCACACACAGAAATACACACTTCCCCTTCCCACACACACTCTAACACTTGCCTCACTTGTGAAAGGACATCACAGCTTAGAGAAATGACGTTTAAACTTGTTTATACTAATGATACAGGTGAGTGATGTCTCAATGTATATATTAGGGCAAGGAAAACTTATTTGCATTTATAAGACAAATTTGGGAAACACAATGAGACAAGGCACGAGAACAAAGCATAGCTAGGCCTTTACAGAGGGAAAGATTGACTTATTGAATTGTTAGAAAAAATTGATATGGAAAATGCACCTTTGAAATGAAATAGAAGTAATGATGGTTTAAAAAAAATGAGAAAAGAGAAACCTGATATTATTATTAAAAAAAAAAATGATTTATATCAGAAATTTTAAAGTAGAAAACTAAAGTAGAACATAGTTATGCTGGTTTAATAAGGCACGACACATAACAAGAACAACAGTTGTTCCTGCATGAAAATACCTTGGATAATCTTAACGAAAGCTTTGATAAGAAGATAATATGTCTAGTAGAGTATAATGCTAAAACAAAAGATAGGATAAAATCACTAAAGAAAAGAAAGAAATAGAATAGCAGGTGGTAATGGTAAGACAATTACTGCTAGATCAAACATTATTTTTGAAATAAACAAAAGAAATATGCAAACAAATTGCAAATTTCTGAGCGAGACTTGACATAAAAAAAATTAAATCAAGAACAAAAAGAATAAAAGAAAAAGAACATCACAAAAATGAGACTATGAAATGTTTTATGCATTTTAGCACTGAATAGCATTTTGTGTGACATAAGCGAGATGGAAAATATGGGAATTAAATAGCAAAAAGGATTTCACAGTTGCAGAATTAAGAGCTGCTACAGAAGGCTAAGGACATTAAGGCATTGGGAAACTAAAAAGAATGTACAATTTATAAACGATCTTTCAAAGAAGGTAACTAAGCGAAAATAATGGACTTCATGAACTACATACAGACATTACATAAAGACAGAAGGACCTTTATGCATTCCTAATAAACTTTAGTTTGGGTCTGATCCTAATTCGAGGTTCAGACTACATGTTATTTTGATCTTGATCTCAGAGCGCGGAATGAAGAGGACTACGGAACTAGTTTCCAAAAATATCGATGTTTCAATGGACACGGGCAAAACAGACTTTGACGTGTGTAGTGTCCGCTGAGTGTGTTACATTTATTCAACGCTCGTCTCACAAGTATTTACCATGACCTCTTGACCAGTGAACTGGCAATTCAGAGTGTGGCAGTTCTGGGGCCCCATCTCGGCGCTGATTGTCGAGTTCCATCTGCTAATCACGAAGCCGATTACTTGAGCCAAAATGACGTCACTTAAGCTTACCTGGCTGAGTTGCAGACTTCCACAAAACACTGGTCGTGACCACTACTGTTTTGAGTGGCTCTGAATTATACGATTTCAGTCTGACTTTATTATCTGATTGCTAATATTGTGTTTATATATTAGTGGAGGAATATGAGTAAAGAAATATACCTGCTTGTTTGCCTTGTACTTTTTCTGTCCTGCTGAATGCTTTGTTTGCTGACTTAGTTACGACCAGGTCCCACATGATGTTGGGCTTCCACCTGTGGTCGTAATAACATTAAAAGCCGCAGATGTAAGTTTGACATTAGTAAGAAAGTTCTTGTATTTCTTCTTGATACTATAAATAAGTTGTTAATAACTTGGCTGTTAACAAAGTTGACTATTTACTTGTTGTTAATGGGAAACATAAACTCTTCCATATTAATATTTTAATGTAATATTACAAAAGACTAGTAAATGCTGCCTTAATATTACCGTTTGTAGGTAATCATTCAAACAATGTTTGTGCCACTAACAATGATAAGTCTGACTCAGTAAATATTATCAGTGACATATCATTTCAACAACAGTCACAAGATCAAAATATAGATTCTAAATTTTCGAATATATATTTTTAAATACTCTAAGACTTACAACTATTATCTTCCATAAGATAGAATTAACCACCACCGAGTCAACAAAAAGAAATATTATGCAATCCAAGTGCATCTCACAGATACTTTTGAACAAGAGGTCTATAAGCTTTTAAGTCTTGGAATTATTGACTATTCTCCTATTCTTGCAGCCAAAGCGTCAGACAATTCATTTCAGATGTCTTAGAGTTCTCGCTAATTGGGACTCTGAAACCATGCCTCTCATTTAAGTTGATATTTTAAAGTTCCATGTCTCAAAAAAAAATTCAGAACTGTATATTTCTCAAGTTTACCACCAGGATAATTGCATCCCCAATCCAAGCCTTTAACAGTCCTTGTCCTTTTGCAGTCTTATAACTTTTCCAAGTCTAAGAAACATTAAAGAGGTCTTCTGGGAACAGTGAACTTCCATAGAAATTTCCTTCCTAGTTTAGCTGATTTAACCAACATTCTGATTATTTGGGAAAAAAAACGACTAAGAAACCATTACAGTGTACTGTAGATGTCTTGCTGCATGTTAATAAAATTTTAGCATATCTTCATGAACTCTCCTAAATTGAAAATTCCAGATATTAATAAGACTTTCAGTTTATGAACGGATGCTTCTAACATAACATTAGTTGATGTTCTTATCCAGTACTGTGATGATTCACCAGTTATTTATTGTGTTATTGTTTTGGTAATGTCAAAATACAAGAATTGCCTGAATGATCACAAGCAATTGCTATAACTTGAAACTTGCAAGGGGTCGTACAATAGATTATTAAGGTGCGCTTTGGCTACCCAATCCATTAATTTTCAGATACTTTACATTGTAATTTACATTGTAGTATATACTGTATTTTGCATTGTAGTTTACATTGTAGTTTGTATAGTAGTTCATACTGTAGCGTTGTACTGTTTAATTTTGGGTAAAAAAGTATTTTTGTGTAGACTTTTACCCTGGATTTTAATTTAACTCCCGAGTTCAAGTCTTTGTGTTGGGTCATATAAAGGAAAAGTCTTTGATAGCTTTATTCTTTTTCTTCCGGTTTCTCTGGCAACGCACCAGTCTGCAGGCTACAATTCACAGTCTATTTTTGTCTGCCTCGCCTGCCAGTGCCACCTGTAAGTCTGAGATATACACGCTCAGTTTGGTTACTACCTATTTCAGTCTAATTTATCTTTCTACGTTTATTTCCAGTGTTTACAGACTCGTCCCTAACTTCTTCCTGAGCTCCTGTCCACATATGTATTTTGCTGTTGTTCTTCATTTTTTTTGGTATTAGTGTTTCTAGTGTTTTCAGCTAGAATAATGTAAGTGCCTGTCTGCAATTGTGTGAGTTATCATAAGTGACACGAATATATTGTAACCACGAACGAGTGGTTACAATACTATATATACTGCTTGTGGAGGCTAGTAAACCAAACGGGGAGTAGAATGAAATTAGCTCTGAGGCACCCACACCATCGTATGTCCTCGGATCACGGTTCAAAACCTAGCTATGCTGGGTGCGTGATCTTTGTAGGATTGGATGATCCAGTGAGTTAGAGCGTCGTGGAATTTTCGCTCACCATGAGGCGGGCCAAAACACGGGTTTGAGCCCTCGGTTAGTCGCAGTGTTGTTATTGAATATATATATATGTCGTGGGGAATAGGCAAAGCTTGCGATTTTGGCTTAAATAGCAACGCTCTTCTTGCCGAATAAGGCAAGTAAAAATTTATGTATGCAATAATTTCGCAAAAATCACTTTGAACCTAATGAAAAAAATATACTTCATTGTGTTTGTTTATTATTAAATTATTGTAAACTTATCTAATATATATTTAGTTTATATATATATATATATATATATATATATATATATATATATATATATATATATATATATATATATATATATATATATATATATATATATATCTTCCTATATTTCTCTGTGTCCCATTTGCTTGCTCCCAGAGAGCGCACAACACCATGGTGTCATTATCTCGTTAAGCTGGCCAGTTACTGCTCTATCATAGGACACACCTGCAGGCTGGCAAGCGGATGGGCGTAATAAAGTGTGTCCTGAATGAGCGACAACGGTAATGAGGAGCACACTGTTAGCGACGCTGGCTGCATGCATGTGGATCTTTCTCCAGTTGTTGATGTTCTGTTCTTCCCTGTTGCATTTGTCGCTAAAAGTTCTGTTTACACTCCGCCAGTTTCCACCCTGATGTAATGCTATCTCCATTTTGTCTGTTATTTTGTATATTTTGGTTTACCTTTTTGTGTTTCATATTTTGTTAATAATTATTTTTTTATATTCCTTGTTATTATTGCCATTTGTGTCTTTTATATTACTGCTGAGATCTAGAAATTATAAATTAAATAATTTCTTCTTTAGTCTGTTGTAACTAAGTTTCTAGTGAATGTTGCTGAATATACTGCTCTAGTACTATTATGTAACATTGTTACACTCTCGTTAATATTCCTGCTTCTCATGTAGATATTTTTATACAAGCGGGTTAGTTTTCTTGGTCCATTCATCAGCATATTCTGCTGACGAAAGTTATCTGGTCAGTCCTACTCTGTCGTATCGAGTCCTGCATTTGTAAAGTGTTTATCTAACCCAGTTATATACCACCCTTTTGTTTACCACTTCCGTGAACCACGCACTTATGTTGCTCTCATTCTGATCGAAGTCAATAGTGAGACCTGTTCACCGTAGCCTTTGACGCACAACACCGTCTGGTGTCCAGAAAATCCAATTGTTGATTAGTCTTCATTCCCATCACACGTAGTCTACGTGGAGGGATTTTTTAAACCCTTCTCAGCTTAGGGATGTGGAAGCCCACTGGTTGTTGTAGGTGAGCTGCAAACTGAACAAAATTTAGCAGGATGCTGATGATTGCTCTCTTTCCACAGGAATCACCACTCTGAGACGAGTGCATTCGACTCACCTAAGAGTACGTACTAACTAGAACTCCTGTCTCCTCTGTGGCTGGCGACTCGGCACTGGCAGTGACCCATAATTTATCTATATGCTTTCAGCTTAAGCGTTTTTAGACGTTCGGGTTGTTTTTATATTTACCGATGAATACGACGCCTCAATAACGTTTTAGGGATTCTGAAAATGTGAGTAA
Organism: Cherax destructor; assembly: GCA_009830355.1. Classification (NCBI taxonomy): domain Eukaryota; kingdom Metazoa; phylum Arthropoda; class Malacostraca; order Decapoda; family Parastacidae; genus Cherax; species Cherax destructor. The sequence goes on along the minus strand of WNWK01001523.1, from coordinate 224,027 downwards.
TTTAATTTTTAGTGATGAATTAATTTTTTTTTAATCTTTTACTATACATTTATTACTTAAATATACTGGCAGTGTAGCTGCTTGTTAGTTTTGCTTTATAAGTGTTTTAAACTAGGTATATATACTGACTAACGATATTGTAATAACACGATTTTAAACAAACCACGGTACAGGTAGGGTTAGAACCCTTGGCAAGCGAGTCGTGAAACTTCAGGCCACTGCGTAGTCAGCTGGCCCAGTGGTTTACGCACTGGCCTGAAGTTTTACGACTCTCCATGGGTTCTAACCCCATCCGTACCTTGGTTAGGTATATATAGTTCGTGTAATGTGGTGCCTTCTCGTTGAGTGCTGAATGGTCAGTATGAACAGGAATTCTTCAAATTAATTTAAATAAAGATAATTTCTTTGTCAGATATGAATCAAGTTTCTCCTGCCACTTGTGATGAGTTAAAGAATGAAGTATAGTCTAGCCTACCAGAGCCAAGAAAAATACCCCATATAAAGATTAGAGAAGCACTATCATTATTATCATCCCTGTATTTCTCAAGGCTGTGACGCAGTAGTATGTTCAGCTCAAGTATATATTCCTAATCCGAACTGCTAAAAAACTACGATTAAGTTTAATTTCACAAAGACCTTAATTTTAAATCTCAAAAGATGTTTAACCCCAAACTGTTTATCACAGTTACGTTTCCCTTCATGCCAGATTCTCTTCAGTGAACATGTAATCAACTCAAGAAGACGTGTTATACAGAACAATCTCTCTTAACTAGATGAGTTTTAATAAATTTCAAAGAAAAACACACGCTAAGGACTGAGCTCAACATTCCATTTGGACGACTATCCTTCAAATCCTCCAAATACATCAGGAGTTTTGGAATGTATTTTTGTAACCTGATTTAACTTAGTTCTAATAACTAGAAGGTTGAATGATCTATTGTTTTAGGTTAAGCTATTTTATTTTAATGTTATGTAACCTATATTTATGAAGAGTTAAACTCCAATAACGAGAGTCTTGCGTGTGGCAACGCTGGACATATCGTTGTTCCTTAGAATGTTCGTATCAACACGCATGTTTTTTCAAGGTGGAGGATGACACGAACGAATGAACACGCATGTCGTTCATAGTGGAGGATGACTCGAATGTATCAACACGCATGTTGGTCAAATTGGAGGACAGGTTCTGTAAAGTGGTGCACAGAGTTCGTGAAAATATATTACTTTTAGTAAAGGTTCACAAATATTTTGCTGCCAGCAAACTGAACCATCAGTCCTCGACGGACAGGAACCAAGAATTTCTCAGTGAAGCAACCGGAGTCGTAAATTGTGCCATTTTTTCGTACCTTAGCAGCAGATAAAACAGCCGCTGAACACCACCTCAAAAGTTTAACTTTTTGTCCTTGGCGCTTTGTTACAGAAATATGACGTTGTTATTATACAGACTTATCCTGCCGCTGCCTTGATGGGGATGCCTTGACACTGCAGCCTTTATGGGGGTGCCTTGACACTGCAGCCTTTATGGGAGTGCCTTGACACTGCAGCCTTTATGGAAGTGCATTGACACTGCAGCCTTAATGAGGTGCCTTGACACTGTTGCCTTTATGGGGGTACCTTGACACTCTAGCCCTTATGGGAGTGTCTTGACACTCCACCCTTAATATGGGTGCTTTTACACTGCAGCCTTTCTGGGGGTACCTTGACACTCCAGCCTTTCTGGGGGTGCCTTGACACTGCTGCCTTTCTGAGGGGTGCCTTGACACTGCTGCCTTTATACGGGTGCCTTGACACTGCTGCATTTATGGGATGTCTTGGCACTGCTGCCTTTATGGGGGTGCCTTGATACTCCAGCCTGTATGGGGGTGTCTTGACACTGCTACCTTTATGTGAGGTGCCTTGACACTGCAGCCTTTATGGAGATACCTTGATCCAAAGATGTAGAGCTTGGATCTAATCTGAATTGATAACGATGTTGTCAGCTTAATGATTTAAAATACAAGAAGATATTTATTATTTTTTTCAAAATCATTGAGCATTTCTCGTCATTTTTCTTCCTAACATTCATTAACAAATTACCAGGAAAGTGTTGACAGGGACTCGTCAGTGAAGACTCCATCTTCTCTGGCAAGAATGGAGTAGAGATAGTTTGTCTTCTATGACAAGCATAGCGAGTAGATGAATCTTCCATGACAAGCATGGCGAGTAGATAAATCTTCCATGATAATCATGGCGAGTAGATGAATAGACTTATACGGAATGTGTTGAGTGGAGATGGATCACCGTCGACATACAGTGGAGATGAATCACCATCGTCACACAGTGTGGAGATGGATCACCGTCGACACACAGAGTAGAGATGGATCACCGTCGACACACAGTGTGGAGATGAATCACTGTCGACACACAGTGTGGAGATGAATCACGGTCAACACACAGTGTGGAGATGAATCACTGTCGACACACAGTGTGGAGATGAATTACTGTCGACACACAGTGTGGAGATGGATCACGGTCAACACACAGTGTGGAGATGAATCACTGTCGACACACAGTGTGGAGATGAATTACTGTCGACACACAGTGTGGAGATGGATCACCGTCAACACAGTGTGGAGATGGATCACCGTCGACACAGCGTGGAGATGGATCACCGTCGACACAGTGTGGAGATGGATCACCGTAGACACAGCGTGGAGATGGATCACCGTAGACAGCGTGGAGATGGATCACCGTAGACAGCGTGGAGATGGATCACCGTAGACAGCGTGGAGATGGATCACCTTGTGCTTCTAGCCCCCACATGACTTCAATTCTCAACACTTTTCTTCTTATTAATCAAAGGTCCTAAGAGAACATAAACTATGTTCTACTCTTCTTCTAGTGAGTCAACTTTGTTATCTTCATGACACTTAAGTCACCAACCTTCTCTACACTTACTACTGACTCCAACACAGTGCAGTTAACATCTTGTTACAAAATACGACATCTATAAAGTAGATATCTCCAGAGAATACGACAAGGTCAACTTATTGATCACCCTCTAGCATCTAACCTGTTTCTGGTTTTGCAACAGGTTGTCCTAGTCCAGTTATCCTTTAAAATTAAGAGGCTTCTCAGTAGCGCTTTGGAATTACAACTGGATGAACCAAATATAAGTTGAGATCTTTAATAACAAAGGTGTCTAGGTAGATATCTTTACAGTTAAGGAATCTTGAATTATTAAGGCGATAAGCTCCTACACATATCTTGTAGTATATTTTATTATACTTGTATATACTCATTCTGCACTTTACAACTGGTGCTATAGACACCTCGAATAAAGTGTACACTTGAATACTCTTATTATGTACCATCAGGTACGTTGCTATGAGATTTACTTATTAATATATGAAAAATATAAGAAAATAAGCATGTTTATGTTTCTGTGTATGTGCTCGGTAATACTCGCCATGCTTGACTTAGAATAACACTGACAACAAGTCCCTAAATAATCTAACCTCTGGACCATCGAAGCAAACAAACAGCTTCCTTGAACAATATGACGACTAATTAGCCAAACAGTAACGATGTTCGAAGCAGCAGAAAGTAGCATTGCGTCAGAGCAAAGAACAAGGAGACAAAGACCCTAACTGGGGGACCATCACTAAATCCTTCCTGAAAGCCTATAACTCCCTTATTACTGAAACAAAATAATGTAGAACGAGAGTTTAACTAGGGACCAGCGATATAAAGTGTCTTCACGACACACAACCTCTCGAAACGTCAAATATCACTAAGTCAAAATAATGCTAATAATGCAGAGTTACGAAATGTATGTACCGGCTCACCAACGGAGACACTACCAAAACAGAGTCTAAATCCCACCAAATGACATAGCAGGGAGAATAGATTTTTTTCTGCACTAACATCAGCCAAAAAGAGAGAGGCAGGCCCAGCAACTCCAGCGTCAGGTTACTCGTTCTGGGTAGTACCTGGCTTTAACTACTTAACAGGCAGGCAGGTAGTTTATAAGTGCTGACAGCCAATCAAAACTCTCCAACAGCGAGCTCAATGAGAGGTGTAGTTGTTACATCCTACATACATAAACAAATATAATAAGTCAAATAATAATGTAAAGCATGAAATTTTCCTTTAAGCTATTACTGAAAATATCAACAATATAAAACTATATGAAAATATTCATTGCGTCCTTTTCATAGGTCGCAACATATGTCATATAGCTGGCTTCACTATCCTCTCTCACTGAGTCACATGTCAGTGAATCAGAGACATTGCTCAGTCAAAGGGGACCGTGAGCAAGATGATTTATATATCTATACTCATTATATAATACATAATATATATATATATATATATATATATATATATATATATATATATATATATATATATATATATATATATATATATATACATGTATATATATATATAATTATATATATATATAATTTTATATATATATATATATATATATATATATATATATATATATATATATATATATATATCATTATCAGTGTAAATTTCTAAACGCTCTTTTTAAACTTACAAATGCTGTTCTCTCTGTTTTAAGTTACGATAGAGTACGTTAGTTTGCGCTAGCTTCGACTGTATAAAACCTTAACAATGTATATCGGACAACAAGTTAAATGTAACAGAGGCCGTAAGTTGATCAGTACTTTGTTTTGGAAGACTTGGGTCAGCTAATCAATACACTGCTCAGGCAGACAGACCGGGAGTAAGCTGATCAATACACTGCTCAATCATAAGGCCTAGAGTTAGCTAATCAATGCAAGGGTCACTCAGAGATGCCGTGAATAAGCTGATCAAGCACCTCATACAGGAACGTCACAACTCATCAAGTTTTGCTAAACTAAAGATCTGTCAGGGATGATATTTGAGCAACACCACAACACACCACAACACACTATAACACCACAACACACTACAACACTCCACATTAAAACACTACAATACCAGAACACACTACAACATACTAAAACACCACAAGACACTACACCAAAAAACACTACACAACAAGACACTACAATACACCACAACACAACACAACATACTACAGCACACCACAACACACTATAACACACCACACACTACTCCTACATAAACACTACTACACCTCAGTCTGAGAGTGCACGAGTGAGCTGATTAATACACTGCAGAGAGGACACGAACAAGCTGATAAATACACAGCACAGCGTGAGAGCAATAAATAGGCTGATCAATACACGTTTCGTGACACACTCTTGATCTTTATTTCATTATTATTGTATCTTTCAGGATCATAAGTTGTCGGCGAATTAAGATAATGAACAAAAAATATCACCACTAGAGTATTGAGTGGAAAATGTAGCATTATGTCTTAGATTTTAATGATACAAATAAAAACAGGCTATAAACCACAGGACAAAGAAAAAATAATTATATATTACAGAACAAAAAATTATACTTTTATAAGATATATAACATAGGACAAAGATTATTTACTTATATACTGCAGCTCCTGAGGAAAGTCATCTGCTTCTATTTAGTGAGAAGTAGAGCAATTATTTTACAACTTTAAATGTTTAATATATTCATTAACGCAAATGATCTGAAGCTTAATATCCCAGAGCAGAAATGAGGATATTTCATTAGCTTAATGACGCCTTCCTATATTACACAAGTTACCAATGTAAATCTTTATTTCTCAACATATTTTGCTCATCGGAAGTTTACGAAAAACTTTCTTATAATATAGACAACTCCAGTTTTGCGTGGCTTTTCGGCTTCACCTGAACTAATGTATATATCGTATTAAGAAACCCACATGGGCCATCTAAAAGACATCGTATGTATACTGAATTTTCACAAGTCTATACCCATAATACAGCATATCCCACAAGTCTTGACTCAAACTACAAGGTGTCCCACACTACCGGGGTGTCCCCACAAGTCTTGACTCACAGTACACGGTGTCCCACACTACCGGGATGTCCCCACAAGTCTTGACTCACAGTACACGGTGTCCCACAATACCGGGGTGTCCCCACACGTCTTGACTCACAGTACACGGTGTCAAACATACCGGGGTGTCACCACAAGCATTGATCCACAGTACAGGGTGTCCCACAAGTCCTGACCCACAGTACAGGGTGTCCCACAAGTCCTGACCCACAGTACAGGGTTACCCACAAGTTTTGCCTCTCTATATAGGGTGTCCCACAAATCTTGATTCACTGTACAGGGTGTCCAACAAGTCTGGATCCAGTGCAAAGTTGTATTATGGTTCACACTTCTGGATCGTGGTATCATGGTTCGCACTTCTGGGACACTTTCAACTATAGGTCCAGTCTTGAAGTGCTCGTCATTATATCCTAATACTGACGCTCTTCTCAGCAACAGAAGAGGGCCTCAGTATAGGCCGAAATATGCAGTATTCTCTTGCAATCCCCCATTGATTCTACATCTACGTTCATTTATACCATTTATCAGTAATTTTTTATATATATTTGTATTTAGAATAAATGTGCAAATATAATAAAAGATTAAGATGCCCGTGAAAATATCATTCCACTCAATAAACCACACTCTCGATAATGCATCTACCCTGATCCAAGGAATGTGAGCTACCGTCTTCTTCTTCTAATCAAACTTGATTAGGATGGAGAACAGGCATGGTGATACCCAGAGTATGTTAAGTCACACTTTCACATGTCTTGAATACCTGTCTTGAACACATGTCTTGAGCACATGTCCAGAAATATGCGTACGTGTCCTTATCCATAAACCTGATGACCTTTCATTCCGCAGAAGTTATATGACCCTTACGGGTTGAGCGCTTCCGCATGGATATTTTAATAATAATAATAATAATAATAATAATAATACTAATAATAATACTAATACTAATAATAATAATAATACTAATAATAATAATAATAATAATAATATTAATATTATAATAATAATAATAGTATTATTATTATTATTTAGAGGAAGAATAAGAAGAAATCATCATTATGACTCTCGTCATACTGATGATAATGACAGTCTTGCAGCTTATCGACTTCATAAGGGACAGAAATGCTTTAATCCCTAAAATTAGGTTTAAGGTAGAAAGTTTATTGAGACTGGAACTCCCGAGTAGATTTATTGAAGCTTAAACCTTGAGAAGCTTTAAAAATAGGTTAGGCAAATACACGAGTGGATGTGGGTGGGTGTGAGTTGAACTTGCTTACCTTGGGCTAGTAGGCCTGCAGCAGTGCTCCTTGTTTCTTACGCTATGGCCACCTTTTTCCATCATAAGTTCCACAGGGACTCAAAAAGGATAATGCAATATCCTTACACATATTCCTTTAAAAATATTCAGAAATAGATTTTCTTTCTCGTACTCGAAGTCAAATTTGGGACAGAAATAATAAAGATCTGGTAATCATACTTTATTATCCAAAGATAATAAATATTAACCTAGGTAGTAGGTTGGTAGACAGCAACCGCCCAGGGAGGTACTACCGTCCTGCCAAGTGAGTGCAAAACGGAAGCCTGTAATTGTTTTACATGATGGTATGATTGCTGGTGTTTTTTCTCTGTATCATGGAAGATTTCCGGTACGTCTTGCTACTTATACTTACACTTAGGTAACACTACACATGCATGTACAAGCGTATATATAAACACCCCTCTGGGTTTTCTTCTATTTTCTTACTAGTTCTTGTTCTTGTTTATTTCCTGTTATATCCATGGGAAGTGGAACAGAATTTTTCCTCTGTAAACCATGTCATAAGAGGAGACTAAAATGCCGGGAGTAAGGGGGCTAGTAACCCCTTCTCCTGTATACATTACTAAAGTTAGAAAGGAAAACTTTTGCTTTTCTTTTGGGTCACGCTGCCTCGGTGGGATACGGCCAATTTATTGAAAGAAGACGAAATATTAAATGAGGATGCTTTAAAGGGCTTTCGTATTACCGTTATGTATCTCATATATTATGTAAAGTTATTATTATACACCTTAAGCTTTGTTCTCCCTCTTAAGGTATATACAGACATCTCTCGTTGACCAGCAACACGACCAACAAGATGAGCATCACAGCCACGAGGCAACAAAATCACAATGAAGAGAAGGAAATACAATTAAGGGAAAATGAAACATCTAAAGGTGAGATTATTTTTTTCCAAACTTTCTAAAGTTTCTTGAATGTTTTAAGAAGTGTCAGCTTATATACAGCATCGCAGAGCTGAAGTTGAGCCTTTTTTTTTACTTGGAGCTTTTTCCGACTGACTTCTCAAAGAACAAGTTCCATGTATATTAAACTATTCATTTCTAATAAAAGACTTCATCAGTTCACGACTAATCTGAAGTTTGTAGACAAATATTTAAACGGAGTTTAATGCTTGAGAAAACAGAGACATAGTGAGAAAAAGAAAGAACAGAGAGGCTGAAGGCGAGACAGGTGATGAGGCGGGGAGAAAGTGGACAGGTTAGTAAAGAGGTGAAACAAAAGACAGAAGACTGGCCATGTGAAGAAGCGTGGGGCAAAATGAAGTGGATATGACAGGTGAGGGGATGAGGAAAAAAGCAGTAGACAAGTCACTTGAAGAAGGTAAAAACAAGAAACACAAGTCAGGTGAAGATGTGAGAAGACAAACATTTGAAAGTATATATGACAGATTTATACAAAAGAGTTAATTCACTTGAAAACTCATATTATCTTCAAAGAAGAATGTCATTCCCCTGGGGTCTCCAGTCAGTGGCGTCCTCACCAGTCACAAGGCGCACACTGATGTCGGATACTTCATTAAACTCATGCCTACAATGGAATATAGCTGAGCCAGCACGAATGTACACAAATGCATGCACTGACGACATCTTTATTGGATATATTTTGGTCCTAGTACATCGGTCACTCCAAAAGAAGTAGAGTGACCAACATCCTCATATACATATTTGATAAATACGTATTTGATAAATGTGCATTTTCATCCATTTTTTCAGTATTATTATACCTTCAAGGCTAATCTTTGTTGCCAATCTGCTCAATACCATTCTGTAGAAACATCTATGTATTTCAGGGGTTCTAACCCTGTGATTTATGGATCCTCAGTGGCTGTTGATTGTTTCGAAGTTTTCTACGTCAGATATGAAATAATCTGCATGTAAAGCTATTTATTATTTTATTATTATTGACTGGGAAATTAAAAATGGAAATATTTCTAGTTGCATTTATAAATTAGGTGATCGCCTTTAGCTCAGACTCGATTGTGTTCTAGCTATCATACGTAACAGATGTGTGTGACATGACATTCCAGTTACAATACTTCATATTAAATTGCAACGATTGGCTCAAAACATTTTATAACTACTGAAGATTTTCTTCTCTTTTCATGAGTCCGAAGGTCATCAGTTACATTAATAACATGTTCATGGCCCATTCCATATTATCCTTGGGACTGACAGCTATAAAAATTTTACTAATTGGGTTTACAAAGATAAATAGGAAATTTATTATTATTGAAATGAAGTATTTTCATTTCAACGATGTATCAGGATTCAGCAGTAATGAATAGATAATATGATCAATGCATAACAAAAGATGGCCTTCGCCTTCAGAGTGCGTTATTTGATAAATGAGCCACTTTTGAAAAATACGGGTATTTTTTTCCGGGATTGGACAGAAGTCATTGACTAGCGAAACGATTCTAGAATAAAGATACCAAAATCTTGCACTTTTATAATCCATTTATTCAGCGCGTTATTTGTGCAAAGCTATTAATAAATGACTCGATGAAGCCAGCAAAGCTGAAGTTTCATCTTACCAAACTTTTCCAGAGATAGCAGATAAAACTATTAAGCGCATCAGAACAAAATATGCTGGTTTGAAAATAGCTAGACTACACGGAGGTTTTATTTGAATTATCTCTCATAACCGCACCTGCCAAAAAGTCACATATTACTTGAGAGACCTTAATCAAGTCTTGGAACATGTCTACCATTCCTCCGCTTTTAGAGGGTCGAGTTGTGCTGAGATCCGGCAGGTGTCACTGTCAATTGGTGCAGTCAGATCACGAATATCTGATATGTCAGCAGCCATTCTTGATCAAGTGGAGAAAAAGATAAAACAGACTTATTTTCATTTCAGGTAAATGAAACAACTGTAAACAGCATATTGTTTTAGCCCACTTTTTCTATAAAACTTCAACTGAAGAGAAATTTATTTTTGCCATCTAGTTGAAGCAGCTGCTGATGCTGACAGTGTTACGAAGTTCCAGTATTTCTTGAAAACGTAGGCCACTCATGGGATCATCTCTATGGGGTTTGTGGGGTTTGTACTGATAGTGCTCCTGCAGTGTTTGGCTTACCATAAGGATTCATCCATAAAGTTAAAGAGAAAAACGCCAATGATTCATTGTGAGACACTTGCTTCCAAGACTCTTCCTCAGAACTACTCCATGCTGTTACAAAATGCCATTCAGACTGTGAACTACATTAAAGAAGTAATCTATACATATGACTGTCTAAACAAATGCACAAGGACGGAAGACCTCGATCAGATGACCAAAGGCTCCAGCTGTGGGTCATCATATGACTAAGACCCCGCTTCACGAAACACTTCTGTTTCCTGACAAACATTACCTAATCTGAACTATAATTTCCTGTTTCACTCGCAAGTTCGCTGCTTCTGGAAATACGGGAAGAAAAACTGAACACACTCATGAAATTTCGAAAGGAAGTTGGACTTTAAGCTTAATTCATCAGCGAAAGTAATGTGCTATTTCTTAATACCATACGGTTCTTCATTGCTGAGCTTGAGGTTAGCACATTTTGGGTGAAGACAAGCAAATTCTAATGCAAAGTTGGTTGCCATTGACAACTCTTCAATCATGTTCCTCAATATATCTTCGTGAGTCTGGGTTCTCCACACCATTGTCAATGAAGATGCAACAGCGATATATGTTGGTTATTGAACCTGACCTTCAATGTGCCCTTTATACTATTGAGCCAAGTATTAAGATCTCTGGTAACAAAGAAACTGTGTCAAGTGTTTCCGTAACTCTGTTTATCCTCACTAACTCTTCATTATTAATTTCTTCCCTACGTTTTTCTTCCATTTTTCCCCACCCACATTTTCTATCCTCTCTCTCATTTCCGCCCACTCTCCTTTCATCTCCTCTCTCACCTCACCTCACTTTCCTTCCCTCTCTATTGACAACCCCAATTCTCATCGTTCCTCTCTTCTCATCCTCCCACTTCTTCTCTCACTATTTTGATCCAAAAGTTGAATTTGGTTAATTATGGAAATATTTTTTGTAGTAGAAAAACGTATTTTCAACCTTTTGTTTAGTTCTGTCTGTCATGAATATGGTTTGGAAGATAGAAAATATTGACAGTAGAGTGGTCCAAAGATACTGGGTTCTTCTGCAAGTGGTACACTAGCAAAAAAAAAATTAAAATTATTATTATTATTATTATTATTATTATTATTATTATTATTACTACTACTAGTACTACTACTACTGGGTTCTTCCTTAAGTAGTCAGTAAGCAAATAAAAGATTAAAATAATTATGATTATTATCACTATTATAATTATTATTGTTTTATTAAATTTATGGGGAAGCGTTAAAACCGCAGGGATGACACAGCATTTGTTGAATGGAATGGAATGAATTTTGATCCATAAAAGGGAGGATAAATTGAATTCGCTGGAACAAAAGTTCATCACCATCATCGAGGCTTCTCCCTTGAAGGGATACACACTACCAAGTCTATCAAACACTTGATCTATCACACACAACACAACGATCATAAAAACTGGTGTGCACAGTATCTAGCGTAGCCGAGTGATCAAATTTACGGTTTGCGGAACACAAATACGGCAGACACACGGCAGACACAATGCCTGTGTTATCATCCGTGGTTTTCAGACGCTTCTCTGGGAATGGAGAGACGCCACGATGATCTTCAAAGATGAAAATTGAAGTATAAAAATATCTCGAGGCAGCTGGCGCAAAAGACACCATCAAACACAATCAGAAATGCGCCACCTTTGCTTTCCAAGGTATCGATGGAAGGTTTTTTTTCGAATGTTTAACTCGATGTATTGAAATGTTATTATTCACACAGTACTACCATCACACCCACCACCACCACCACTACCATCACCTCCATCACTACCACCACCACTACCATCACCTCCACCACCACCACCACTATCATCACCTCCATCACCACCACCACTATCCTCACCTCCATCACAACCACAACAGGTGTACTATAATTAACTACAACGATAACGACGTTTAGTACCATTATCCCCCATCATCCACGCGCCGTCACCCCAACAACCACAATCACTTATTATGATACCTTTAAATTAAATTAATAGTAGTTAGTCTTGCTGCAGCAAAGCAGAAAAAAACACTCAAACCGTCCTCCACTTCACAACTAAAACCCAGATCCAAGCAGATAGCATCAAACTCTCTCCTGACACTGACACACAAACATACGTCAAAACACACTCCGGGGCATCCATGTCAAAACATCCCAGTCACAGCAAAAATAGGATTATATGTCTGGATACATGAGGTAATCAAATATATATATATATATATATATATATATATATATATATATATATATATATATATATATATATATTTTATTACTTTGCCGGAAAGAGGCTGTGGGCATCTCTTTGTGGTTTTGGCATATTTTTCAATCAAGAACACCTACCAGGATTATCATCAACAGGCTGGTGTGTGTGTGTGTGTGTGTATACCTGTAGCTCATTTCAGAGTGGCAAGAAGACCCTGTATTTCATTTCTTCCATTAGAATCAAGAAAAGTGTTGTGTACATGATGTGTGTGCCAGTGAGGGAGGCTACATAATTGTCATCTGAGTGGTGGAAGGGGGCAGTGATGGGAAGTGGAGGGGGCAGGACTGCGTGAGTTTCCCTACCCCTTCCCCAAACACGCGCCCACACAGTGTAGACTCATTTCGATAACAGAGAGTTTGTTCACCTTGGGTGTATGGTGTAGAGTGTATAGCTGAGTGTTGTTTATAGTGGGGGCTGTGTATAGTGTCGTGGGCTGTCGTTTAGTTCAGCGAGTGGGCAACTCTGCCAGGCCTGCCTCCCCAGGTCATCACCCCTCCTCCACTACTCACTCACCCTCTTCACTCCTCACACCACCTCCACCTCCTCCAAACCCCGACTCCCACGAGGATTTGAGACCGCCAACCAAATCTAGGCATATGCTCTCCTCCACCTATCTCCACCCCCACCATGAACAACCCAGGGTATGTGCCTCCACCCACACATGCCAGTCTCCCTTCAGCCCGGGCTTACAACACAGACTGAGGTATGGCAGATGATGCAGCCAGCCAGCCACAAAGCCAGGGAAACAGTGCACCCAACAATGAAGGAAGAGTCAGATGTCAGTTGTGTGGAGTGCACCGGGCACTCAATGGGTGTGCTGGATCACATGTGGTTCCTGCAGAGAGCAGCCCACAGCCTCCACAGGCAGAAGAAAGTTCCAAAGGTAACCTCCTCAGTTACGAAGATCTTTTGTTGGCATTCAAATCCACTGCTAGCAGTACCCTATCTCACATTCCTAAGGTGGCTCGTCCATATTCCGAAGGGAAATTCACAGACCTTCTTAAGCAGGTGAATGGAGGTTCCACCAATTTAGAAGCCCAAGGCACCATTAAAGCATGGCGCAACTTACTCCAGTTCGGCAATGTCTGTCTTGATGAAAATTAGACACATGTGCAACATCTGGGTATCTTTATTGTAGACGTTTCGTCATCCAGTGGCTTTATCAATACAAATTCAAGGACAAAACTTGAAGACAGTAGAACTATATACAAAAGATGAGGTAATCAGTCTCTCAACCTTGGGTATGACCTACTTGCACTGGGGAATCCCGCCTACGAGTGACTATGCCCTCGTCTGCTACTCATCCCTATCAGCTGACGCCTATATAAGCTCCAGCCTCCTTGCCTGTTCTTCAGAACCTCCACACCTACTGTGGTGTTCACACCAACTCCAAGGCTGAGGTACTGATTACCTCATCTTTTGTATATAGTTCTACTGTCTTCAAGTTTTGTGTTGCATTTCAATGAGATTTCAATCCTTGTCCCTTGTAAATTGCTTGTCATTGTTTATCTTGTCGATTCCCCTAAGTATTTGCTATAATGTATAATACCCCATCTCAATCTTCATTTTTCTTATCAAAATATTTATTATCCTGACACGAAATGTGACTGTTTTATAAGTTTTCTTACTCTGCTGAGGAACTAATAATTTACTGAGGCGCTATATCAGTAAAAAAGTAAATGAGTTGCGTTATCTGGTGTTACCACCGCGAAAATTAACTGGTCGAGCTCTGTACCTCGACTAAGGAATTTCCGGAAGCAATCTTTTTGTCGAGACTTTTCTCTACCTTGACGATGTTACCATGTTTAGCAGGTTTTGTAAGTATATAGAGGCGGATCCTGACCCTTGTTAGCCTAGCTGCTATATGTATTAATAGGTAAATGGTAGAGCGTACTGCCCCGTAGACAAGTTGTTTACCTGTGGACATACCTGCAGTTCAACAATTTTAGGTGTCGCCACTTAATTCAGAAGTGTTGTTTTTAGTGTTTTCTGACAAGTGGAAAAATGTGTTTTCTGTCTTTTAATTGCATTAGAAGAATGTTAAATGTATTAGATCATTTAATAGTTATGTAAAGCCCAGAACGATATGGAGATACCGAGAGGAAGGAACTCCGCCCATAGAAAGAATTGCAAATGCAGAGAAAGACGAAAACTAGACAGCAGCAGTACGACAATTTCGAGAATCTGATGTATAAGAATTTAAGGTTAAATTAAGAATAGCCATATTTTCGTAAATTCGAGGAATAGATGGCTTACCCTCTTAGCTAAGGAGGTCTGGAGCTATTTGTTTACATGTGAACGGGCTTCAAAATATATGGTCCTTGTTTTGGGTTCTCATCAATGAAGGCAACGCTCTGTTTGTATTTTATATATTGCCAGAGGATGAGGCATTCAGGAGAAGCTCGCTGACAGAGAGCAATGATGGGTTATGAATGCTTATGATAAATGAGACACTTGTGCAATATTTGGCTATCTTTATTCTGGAAACGTTTCGCCCGCCAGTGGCTTCTTTAGTCTAATGCAGAGAAAAGTGGAAGAATAGGAATTGTTTGAGATAGTCGACATAAGGTTGAGGGACTGATTGCCTCAAAGACCTCCTCATCTTCCACTTTTTTCTGCATTGGACTGTAAAAGCCACTGGCTGGCAAAACTTTTCCAGAATAATGATACCTAAATGTTGCCCAATTGTCTCATTTATAAATGCGTGATAAAGATTTTTCACTGGCGATACTTGAGAAAAATTCTGCGTTAGGTTATGCAGAAATATTTTGGCAAAGTGTAAATGGTAAATTAAATAGTATATTGCTTATAATGGAGGTAATTTTTCTAAATATTTTTCATTCCTAAATTTTTTTTATGTTTAATATTTGTATTAACAGTGCATCTGTAATAATGAGTTAATTGAATATTCTTTACTTACTCATTAATGTTAATAATGCAAATGTATTCTCAATTAACAGGTGGGATGTAAACAAGTTTTACAACAATATCTATCAGCTGATATAATCTATCATATCGAGGGAAGATCTTTCCTTTCATTCAGCTAGAGTTTCTCTCAATACAGGGATGTGTTGCTGAATAATACAGCATGAGCCACGGTGCATATACCATCACTCGTTCTAAACATGAACGTTATAGATGAATTACACATTCAGTTTATATATACGATGTGATATAAAGCTGAACTAGCAATTTCTGAATATATTCACAAGGGCTGAATTCACACTACATGAATTTTGCATTTGTAGAGAAATTTTAACACTCTCTATGGTAAGGCGAACTGTAGCGTGTAAGACTTGTCATTGCATCAAGACGCCCAGAATAAGAGCTTACTGGCAATGAAGTTCAATTATTTTGATGAGCTTACAACTTCACATTAGAAGTTACAATATTTTTTATGCATTAATTATTTTAACAAAACAAAACATTTAAATTTTTATATTAATGTACGTGAAAAATCTCGGAAAAAATCTAACTCTATAAGTATACATTCTTACGTTATGCATTCACTGTTTAACAAAACAATACAGTTGAGACTTTTATGTAAACGTACGTCAAACAATCCCATAAAAATTCAACTCTAAGGACTCATTCTGACGATGGGCGAGGAGTTTCTACTCTATAAGTGTCCACCTAAATGAAGCCCTGACAGGGATGGTTTCTCCTGCAAATGTTTAGGACACCTCATTGTATTTCCACCATGACACCGACATGCTAGTCACAGTGTGTGTGCTCAGCTATAGTATACAGCATAAACTTGTTTATACGTTGAAATTAGTGTACAATACTGACAAGTTAATGATTTAGATACATGTGCAATAGTTGGGCATCTTTATTGTTGAAACGTTTCGCCTGCGCAGTAGGCTTCTTCAGTTAAATACTGATATATATTTATCCTGCTGCTTCTGCTGCCGTTACTTCTACTGACGTTGATGCTGCTACTGCTGGCGGGGCTGTTGGTATTTCATCTGCTGTTGTTCAAGCTGTTCTTACTGAAGCTAATGGTCCGGTTAATTCTACTGTTGTTGATGCTGTTGGAACTTCTGCTGTTAGGACGGTTGCTTCTGCTGCTGCTACTATTGCTGTTACCAGTTCTAATATTGCCATCATTCCTTGGATATCCAGGAGGAGTGTATGTGAATCCAGATACAAAAGTATGGAAAATTATATCGAAAAAGTAATGACAGTTTGCGGCTTGAGAATGAACGATAAAGCGAGCAAGAGAGAGAGACTCCATACTGTCTATGAAGAACCACGTTGCAAATCTTGCAAACAAGGCGGCCAGGAAGCTTACAGCACTTCGACGTATCTCGCATCTGCTTGACAGTAGAGGTTTTAAGATTTTGTACGCTCACACTTGGACCCAGCCTGTATAGATCTGGCATTACAGCAGAGCCTTCAACACCGGAGAAATGTGCGTGGCCTTACTGTTATGTACAAAGCCAATATTCTCCAAGTACCGCATTTGGCTCCACTCTGAGGACAGCTAGAAGTGAGCTTCTACACCACAAGACGGGCAGCAAGCAGCAACTTCACTCTGACTGTACCCTTCTCCAAAACATCGCTACATCTGAGATCATTTATTTTAAGGATGACTCGAGTTTGGAACATGTTCGTACAACATAAAATCACCGAAACAATGTCAGTTGATCAAATGACACTGGTGACCCACAGATGGCTCCAACTTCATCCTACTCCCTGCTTGTATGTCTCATAACGATAAAAAGGCTTTAAAATGAGCTGATGTAGGTTACAGCTCTTAGCTTGTAAATAAAGTTAGTAATTCTTACCCAAACCTTGTAAAACCCTGTGTTAAGAGAAGAGAGAGAGAGAGAGAGAGAGAGAGAGAGAGAGAGAGAGAGAGAGAGAGAGAGAGAGAGAGAGACAGACAGACAGACAGACAGACAGACAGACAAACAGAGACAGACAGACAGACGGAGACAGAAAACGAGAGACAATAAAGGAAGCACTGTGTCAGTGTGTATCACTCTGGCTTAGTGGAATTAACCCTTAATACGCGAGGATGTGAACTATCACAACTGGTGTTTCCAGATTTCATTACATTTGCGGGTAACCAGTTGCAACATTCACTACACCTGTGGGAGGCCAGACCCAACGCTCTGGTCTGGTTAATTAAGGCAACGTCGGTCACGGGGCAATTTTAATTTGCATTGTTTCAGCTACATGATGAAGCTATCCTTGGAGTCTTGTTTGTTGTTAGTGTTGTGAATCCGGGTTTTAGTTGTTGAATTGTGGGAAGAGGTGGGTGTGAGGGGGGGTAGATGGTGGAGCCTTTATGTGAGAGAGAGTAGGTGTGGATTAGATGGGTAGGAAGTGGATGGGAGGGGTACATATAAGTTTAGATTTAGAAAGGATAGAGGAAAGTATTGGTTTGGAAATAGGGTAGTTGATGAGTGGAACAGTCTGCCTAGTAGGGCTATTGAAGCAAGGACCTTGGGTAGTTTCAAATTTAGGTTAGATAAATTCATGAGTGAGAGGGGTTGGATTTGAGTGGGACTTGCACATGAGTAAATAGAATTATCAAAGCATTGAAGCATTGAAGATTGGGTTGAACAAATAATCTGTTAGTGGGATGAATTGTGAAGGACGTGCCTAGTATGGGCCAACAGGCCTGCTGCAGTGTTCTTCCTTTCTTATGTTCTTAAGCTGGGTGTGGTGTAGAATATCAACTAGGCTCTAGGTATACTGAAAGAGGAGTGGTAGAGGAAGTGGAGATTAATATTATTTTATTACTGTTATTATTATTATATTATTATTATTAAATTTATTGACGAGGAAATGCTAATCCCTCAGGGAGTCATACAGCTCGTGTAAATTGGACGATGATCGGGTTCGATCTAAGGAAAATGAGGAGCAACTTAATGTCCATGGAACATGAGTACTTCACCGGCATTACAAAACAAAGTTCTCAACATTAAGACAAAGGCGGAGTTCAAAACTATCGAAGAAGTTTGAAACACTTAGGGGAAACGAGTGTGAGGATCACTTACTAGATTTCCATATCTTGTTGATCTATACGTCACACAGCAATAGTGTAGTGAAGTAGTGTTATTAGTGGTACTTCTATGCACATACGCAGTAGCACAGACACAGCACTGACACAGCAGAAATGTTGAGACATAACAGTGGTTCTGAGACACAGCAACAGTGCTGTGACTGCTTTATAGTTAAGAGAACAGAAGTGTTGTCATAGGAACAGAGTTGAGACACAGTAGTAGTAGAGACAGCAGTATTGTAGAGGCAACAGCAGTGTTGGCGCAACACTAATGTTTAGACAACACAAGTACTCACACAATAATAGTCTTGAGAAAACGGAAGTATTCAGACAACAGTAGTACTTGGGCAACAGTAGTGCTGAGGCAACAGTAGTGTTAAGCCAACAGTGGTATTAAGACAATATTAGTGGTGACGCAACAGTAATATTAACACAACAATACTGTTAACACAGCAGTAGTATTGGGGCAACAGAAATATTAACACAGCAGTGGTATTGAGGCAACAGAAGTTTAAACACAGGAGTGGTGTTGAGGCAACAGTAGTTTTGAAACGAGGGCGACAAAGCATGGCAATAGTGCTGAAGTCTGTTCTGCTGATGTTATAATCTGAATGCTTCAGCGCACAGATCTGCAGTAATAGCTTTTACGAGGTCTTTTATTGAAGTGATTCCGTGAGCTTTATCCTCCTATATGGTGCTCTCTTGTTTATCTCCATACTGGGGGGAAGGGGGTTAAATTTCAGAAATTATATATACTTCATGCCGTTTACATCGTTTTTTGTTTATCTTTTAAGCTCATTCGTATTTGGCATCAACCCTAAATAAGGATATCTCTTATGAACGTATACGGGGCCCATCATTGAACTTCGAACACTAACGTATACGGGGCCAATCATTGAACCTCGAACACTAACGTATACGGGGCCAATCATTGAACCTCGAACACTTTGCAAATTAATTTACCAGTCCGATGCTTAATACAGTAGTTCATCTCTGTTTACTGTTCATGTAATTTTTTATTCATTCTAATAACTTTGCCGCTGTTCAATTTGCTTCTCCTCTTTACTGAGTTATTTTCTGTGTCTCATATTATCGAAAACTCTTTTCAGCCTAGGAATTTAAGGTCTACCTATTCACTAATGCTCTATAATGAATTTAGAAATTCAATATATTTACAAAAATGTTATCTTATAATGTTTCCTATTTTATTTGTTGCCCTTAAATTGGGTTAATTTTCTTGTCTGTCTCTTTTTCTGGTATTGATATTCCACTTCCTATTTTATCACCTGAGAATTCACCAACTAATATTAATTTGCTAAAGAACTGCGTGATTGGCTTTCACATTAGTTCGACCTTGAACGCCACACAGTGGCTTCATAAGTCCAATACAAAGGAGAACGGTAGAAAAAGGAATTTCGAGGTAATCAGTCCTCATGACTGGTGGACTGAAAACATCGTTTCCAGGCTGAGGGACTGATTACCTCAAACTCTTTTTTTTTTCTACCGTTCTTTGCATTGGACTGATGAAGCCACTGGAGAAATGTTTCCTCAGTAAAGATTCCCACATATTGAACAAGTGTCTCATTCTTCAACTTGCAAGTTCTCTAAATTATTTATTAAATCAAGGCCTTGTCACAGACCGGGCCGCGGGGGCGTTGACCCCCGAAACCCTCTCCAGGTATACTCCAGTTATAATCACAATCCTCATTTGTTGTAATAACTGATAGTTCCACTTGGTTTGCCTCTGGTACTCGTTTGTGCTCACCTTCAATTATACTGTGACTAACTACTTTTATATTGTTTCCCTTATTTATTCTCCGATTTTTACTCATTTCAGTCATTTCATACTATACTGTATTTTTTTTTCTAGTGTGGCTATATTGTAGGCTTGATTCTCTCTGTTTTAGCTTTTATGTTCGTTTTTATTTATTTTCTGTTTCGATACTGACCGGAGGATATTACTTTCTGGCTATTCTGCTTGTGTCTCTGTTGTGTCTCTGTTGTGTCTCTGTTGTGTCTCTGTTGTGTCTCTGTTGTGTCTCTGTTGTGTCTCTGTTGTGTCTCTGTTGTGTCTCTGTTGTGTCTCTGTTGTGTCTCTGTTGTGTCTCTGTTGTGTCTCTGTTGTGTCTCTGTTGTGTCTCTGTTGTGTCTCTGTTGTGTCTCTGTTGTGTCTCTGTTGTGTCTCTGTTGTGTCTCTGTTGTGTCTCTGTTGTGTCTCTGTTGTGTCTCTGTTGTGTCTCTGTTGTGTCTCTGTTGTGTCTCTGTTGTGTCTCTGTTGTGTCTCTGTTGTGTCTCTGTTGTGTCTCTGTTGTGTCTCTGTTGTGTCTCTGTTGTGTCTCTGTTGTGTCTCTGTTGTGTCTCTGTTGTGTCTCTGTTGTGTCTCTGTTGTGTCTCTGTTGTGTCTCTGTTGTGTCTCTGTTGTGTCTCTGTTGTGTCTCTGTTGTGTCTCTGTTGTGTCTCTGTTGTGTCTCTGTTGTGTCTCTGTTGTGTCTCTGTTGTGTCTCTGTTGTGTCTCTGTTGTGTCTCTGTTGTGTCTCTGTTGTGTCTCTGTTGTGTCTCTGTTGTGTCTCTGTTGTGTCTCTGTTGTGTCTCTGTTGTGTCTCTGTTGTGTCTCTGTTGTGTCTCTGTTGTGTCTCTGTTGTGTCTCTGTTGTGTCTCTGTTGTGTCTCTGTTGTGTCTCTGTTGTGTCTCTGTTGTGTCTCTGTTGTGTCTCTGTTGTGTCTCTGTTGTGTCTCTGTTGTGTCTCTGTTGTGTCTCTGTTGTGTCTCTGTTGTGTCTCTGTTGTGTCTCTGTTGGAGGGAATTTTTTGTAAACTTTTTTAATTCTCTTTTGTTCAAGACTATTTCCCTACACTGTTGGGTGAATGATGTGTTTTTCTGGAGAATATTATTTATGTACGTGCAAGCAGGTACAGTTTAGTCTGTGCCTCTGTGTATTTGTTGTTGTAAATTAGTCTGTGCCTCTGTGTATTTGTTGTTGTAAATTAGTCTGTGCCTCTGTGTATTTGTTGTTGTAAATTAGTCTGCGCCTCTGTGTATTTGCTATTGTAAATTAGTCTGTGCCTCTGTGTATTTGCTGTTGTAAAGTAAAAATATATACTCGTTGGTTGTCCACTGAGTTCAGTATTGATATAGTACTTGTGTTAAGAAATATATTATTCCTTCCCAGTTACCTTTTCTGCACAGTGCATAGTGCATTCACTCTACTACCCACCTCCAGGACTCAAGTCATTAATGCTACCTTGATCACACTCCAACAATGTAGATCAGATGTTAACAACAACTTGTTTCAACTCGGATGTGTCATGGTTACACACAGGCCTGAGCTTCTGCTGTTAGGTTTCCTCCGCTTCCTGTTTCCAACCTTCCTGGGACAATCCTTACATATCTTTCCATCCCAGATTTACACACTTTTGTCAGTTTTCTCTTCTATACTCTTAAATGTCCAAACCACATTAATAACCACTTCCCTTGCCCTATGATTCATTTCCTCCCTTACCTTCATGTTGTCTTCGATATTCTCCCTCGTAATCGTTTCTAATTCTTAGCAGAATTTGCTCACGAAGCCTCAGCCTTTGTGACTCTCCCTCCGTACTACTTGTTACTCCTATTAACCTCTCATTTCCTCTCCTATAGTCTGCTTTCTATGTATCATTTAACATTGTAATAACCTTTCATATACTAACGTTTTCCCCATTATCACTCTCTTCACCTCTTTACACTAATCATTCTTCCCATCATCCCATCCAATTATAACTACAAACGTATGCTGCGCACTTTAGTGCTGCCTTCTTAAATCTGATCCTTACCTTTATACCATGCTATCATCGGCTTTAATTCATTCGCATTCTTTTTCCCATCACCCACTGATGCCATTCTCCTGTAATTCATCTGTATTTTACTGTAGTTACAAATAAAAAATATTTTGACGTATCAGTCGCCACTTAAAAACAAGCAAATTTAAATGCACTGATCGATAATATATCAGGGTATCAGGGGTGTCATGCGCTCAACATGGTTCTCGTATAAATATTCTCTTTATCTTAAAATTAGTATTACCAATTACCAAACTTCTTTACATACATAATTCAGTTATAGACCCCCCGTCCTATTATCATTTACCCAGGGGACTTCAAACTTGCCTACCGCGTCCTATGGTGTACTCACCTAGTTGTGGTTGCAGGGGTCGATTCACAGCTCCTGGCCCCACCACTTCACTGGTCGCTACTAGGTCACTCTTCCTGTTCCATGAGCTGTATCATACCTCTTCTTAAAGCTATGTATGGATCCTGCCTCTACATCACTTCCCAGACTTTTCCACTTTCTGACAACTCTGTGACTGAAGAAATACTTCCTAACATCTCTGTGATTCATCTGAGTCTTCAACTTCCAACTGTGACCCCTTGTTGCTGTGTCCCATCTCTGGAACATTCTGTCTCTGTCCACCTTGTCAATTTCGCTCAGTATTTTATATGTCGTTCTCGTATCCTGTCTTCCTGTGTCGTCAAGTCGATTTCCCTTAACCTCTCCTCGTAGCCATACCCTTTAGCTCCGGGACTAGTCTTATTGCAAACCTTTGCGCTTTCTCTAGTTTCCTTACATGCTTGGGTAGGAGTGGGTTCCAAACTGGTGCTGCATACTCCAATATGGGCCTAACGTACACAGTGTACAGGGTCCTGAACGATTCCTTAATAAGATGTCGGAATGCTGTTCTTAGGTTGGCTAGGCGCCAGTATGCTGCAATGTGTTAATTACTTACCATTTTGTCCTAGGCACATGTCGATTAGACACTAGGCCTGTTGTATATGCGTGCATGTACTCACCTAGTTGTGGTTGCAGGGGTCGAAACATAGCTCCTGGCACCCGCATCTACACTGGCTGCTACTGGGTCACTCTCCCTGCGCCATGAGCTTATCATACCTCTTCTTAAAGCTATGTATGGAACCTGCCTCCACTACATCGCTTCCCAAGCTATTCCACTTCCCGACCACTCTGTGACTAAAGAAATACTTCCTAACAATCCTGTGATTCATCTGAGTCTTCAACTTCCAACTGTGTCCCCTTGTTGCTGTGTCCCATCTCTGGAACATTCTGTCTCTGTCAACCTTGTCAATTCCTCTCAGTATTTTATATGTCGTTATCATGTCCCCCCTATCTCTCCTGTCCTCCAGTGTCGTCAGGTCGATTTCCCTTAACCTCTCCTCGTAGGACATACCCCTTAGCTCCAGGACTAGTCTTGTATGCGTGTGTATGCGTGTTTGTGTGTGTGTCTGTTATCCAGATCAAGGAATACAATCTTGCTATCTGGCCCTTGGGAATAATAAAATTTAATATAATTCAGAAATAAAACAAAGACGAACCGAATGAGAACGGAATTGCAAAGGGAGGGGGAAAGGAAGGGAAGAATGAAGCTGAAGACGTAATGTAGGTGAAGAAATTCACAGTGGAAGGGAAATGAAGATATAATGGAGAAATAAAAAAGATAGATGACGGAAAACGACTTAGATTAGGAAGGAAATAAGTTATAAAAGATAAATAGAATATACACTGGAGGAAACAGGCACAGTAAGAGAACCATACGAATGTATAATGTCAGGGATAAAAAATAAAGATAAAGGCAGATTACCAAGGAGAGGAAGATTCGTCAGTGGGAGTTGAGAGTACTCTTCATATATCTGCAAAACAGACCAGTCATGGTCTCCAAGACCCCCACTCCTCTGGTCTCCCACCCCCAGATCACTTTGACCGTCAGCTTAGTTTGTACTGACCTTAGGCAGTTAGATAAACCGGTCTGTCACAAACCCGTTTATCACATACCAGTTTAACTGCTTTGTCACATACCGGTTTACCTAACTGGTTTGTCACATACCGATTTATCTAAACGGTTTGTAACCAGATAAACTGGTAAATGACAAAACGGTTGCGAAACCTGTTTGAGGAAAAATGATTGCAAAACCGGTTTGAGATAAACCGGTTACGAAACCGGTTTGTCGCAAACCGGTTCCTAAAACCGGTTTGTCTCATACCGATCTAACCGGTTTGTAACCAGTTAAACTGGCATATGACAAACCGGTTTGAGGAACCGGTTGAGAAACCGGTTTCTCAACTGGTTTGTCTAAAACCGGTTCCTCAAACCGGTTTGTCTCATACCAATCTAACCGGTATGAGGAACCGGTTGAGAAACCGGTTTGAGAAACCGGTTCAGAACTGTAAACAACCCGGTTGAGAAACCTTAGACTGAGTTAGAATACCGGTTAAGAAACTCGGCTGAGAAACCCAGTTCAGAAACCGTCTGAGAAATCCGGTTCTCCTCACCTGGTTGAGAAACCGGTTTGCCTCAAACTGGTTGAGAAACCGGTTTCAAGTTATACCATGGATTAAGGAAATATCCTAGACTTCACCTTACGAAATTAGACAGAGCAAATGCGACAGTAATTATGGTAGATTATAGGGGAAAAATAAACATGATATTAGGAGACAGGGAAACTCACGCGTCTCTTAAGACTCGCTTGCCAGGGGTTCAAACCATCCGTTTGGTGAACTGAAATTAGGTTAATTTTGGAACGCTCCATCGCTAACTGACAGTAGCTGGTAGGAACGGAGCTGCGACACGCACTGTTTACTCAACAATCATCATTTGGGTCGTGTGTGCCGGTGGATTCTCCGTAACGCTTCGAGTAACACGAGAAATCGTGCACAGCTGCAGCGGCGGCAGGACGAACCAGGAAATAACTTGTGTATTTGTCCTGGGGAATACTGCCGTGTCTCCTGGCCCCGTCCAGGGCTGGTCTGTGTGTGTGTACTCACCTAATTGTGGTTGCAGGGGTCGAGACTCAGCTCCTGGCCCCGTCCAGGGCTGGTCTCTGTGTGCTGGGTGTGTGTGTGTGTGTGTGTGTGTGTGTGTGTGTGTGTGTGTGTTTGTGTGTGTGTGTGTGTACACTCACCTATTTGTACTCACCTATTTGTGGTTGGAGGGGTCCAGACAGAGCTCCTGACCCCGTCTTTTCACTGATCGCTACTAGGTCCTCTCTCTTCCTGCTCCATGAGCTTTATCATACCTCGTCTTTAAACTCTGTATGGTTCCTCCACTGCATCACATGAACTATTCCACTTCCTGACCATTCTGTGACTAAGATATTCCTGATCCTGTGATTCATCTGAGTCTTAACTTCCAATTGTGACTTGTTTCTGTGTCCATCTCTGAACATCCTGCCTACCACCTTGTCATCCTAGTGTGTGTGTGTGTGTGTGTGTGTGTGTGTGTGTGTGTGTGTCTGTCTGTCTGTCTGTCTGTATGTATCACCTATTTTGGTTTCCAGTGGTCGAGATCGCCCTGGCCCTCCTTCACTGACCGCTACGTATGGTTCTGCCTCCACTACCTCACTGTGTCTGTGTGCTGTGTGTCTGTGGGTTTGTGACTCATCTGAGTTTTCAACTTCCAGTTGTGACCCCTTGTTGCTGTGTTCCATCTCTGAAACATCTTGTCCCTATCCACCTTTACACTTCATCTCAGTATTTTATATGTCGTTATCATGTCCCCCCTTTCTCTTCTGTTCTCCAGTGTCGCCAGGTCGATTTCCCTTAACCTCTTCTCATAGGACATACCACTAAGCTCCGGGATTAGTCTTGTTCCAAGCCTTTCGCACTTTCTCTAGTAATCGACTTTCTTGACGTGCTTGACCAGGTGTGGGTTCCATACTGGTTCTGCGTACTCCAGTATGGGCCTGACGTACAGGTGTAGAGAGTCTTTAAAGATTCCTTACTTGTGTGTTTGCCAGGCGCCCATATTTTGCAGAACTCCTAGCCACGCCTCTTCGCTTATCGCTACTAGGTCTAGTCTCTCCTTGCTCCAAGAGCTTATTCATACCTTTTAGTAAAGCTATGTATGGATCCTGCCTTATTGCTTCACTCTCCAGATTGATCGAATTCCTGACAGCTCTATGGCTGAAAAAATAATTACTAACATCCCTTTGACACATCCGAGTTTTCAACTTCCAGTTGCGTCCTCTTGTTCCTGTGTACCATCTGTGAAACATTCTGGCCCTGTTCACTTTGTCAAATTCTTTCAGTATTTTATTCATCGTTATCATGTCATTATCCCTATCCTTAATGTCCTCCAGTATCATCAGGTTGAGTTTCCTTAACCTCTCCTCATAGAACATACCTCTAAGCTCCGGGACTAGTCTTGTTACAAACTTTTGCACTTTATCTAATAATCTAATTTCTTGACGTGCTTGACCAGGTGTGAGTTCCAAACAGGTGCTGCTGGCTCCAATATGGGGCTAACATACACGGTGCACAACGTCGTGAATGACTCCTTACTTAGATGTCGAAATTCTGTTCTAAGGTTTTTGAGGCCCCCATATGCTGCAGCAGTTATTTGGTTGATGTGCAGCCTGTGACCCCCAAAAACGTACTCTGTCTGTTGTCTTCTTTGTCCTTCATAAAACGCATAGCTTTGCACTTGGTAGGGCTGAACTCCAGGAGTATTTGTCGGACCAGGCTTGCAGTCACTCCAGATCCCTTTTGTAGTCTTTCATGATCTTTGTCTGCTTGTATTCTCCTCATTAGCTTCACATCGTCCGTGAAAAGAGATACCTGTGACTCTGTTCTTCTGTTATATCATTCACATATTCCAGAAACAGCACCGGCTTGTGACTGACCCTTGTGGAACCCCAGTTGTCACATGCGCTACTCCAATACTACGTCACGGATCAGCACTCGTTGTTTCCTTCCTGTTAGGTACTCCCTGATCTATTGCAGTCCTTTCACTGTTATTCCTGCCTGCTCCTCCAGCTTTTGTACCAGTCTCGTGTGCGGTAGTGTGTCAAAAGTCCAAGAAGATGTAATCTACCCATCTCTCTCTCTCTCTCTCTCTCTCTCTCTCTCTCTCTCTCTCTCTCTCTCTCTCTCTCTCTCTCTCTCTCTCTCTCTTGTCTTACTTCTTGTCATTGAAATCCAGTAGGTTTGTTAAGCAGGATTTCCCATGTATGTATGTATGTATGTGTGTGTGTTTGTATGTGTGTACGCATTACCGTCTGTCCCTGTGCACTCAGGGGTCATATATTTCCCTGCCTCACTTTAGTCAGGGTAGTATCTTTGGTTACAATGTGTTAGCCGCCACAGCAGGTGACGTGAGCAGTCTCTCCAGCTTCAACAACTCTATTTTTACGATGGTAAAAGTTGAAGTCACTGATATCATTACCTGAGTGGCTGGCAGTTGAGATGCTCGTCCTTATGACAAGAGAATTTTGCCATATTTCAAGTTGAAATTGACTTACCAAGGAGACTTTAGGAATTTACTGCTAACTCCGACGCTGGGAATGAATTTTCTGGCGACTTTTCGGTCTGTTCAGGACCAATGCTAAGCATTTATGCAACAACGTTTGGGACTTGATAATGATCCACAGCGCATCGAAACATTGCCTGAAGATTCTTCAGTTCAAAACGTGTCATCTTTATCATACTGTCGATATTTTTGTCTTTTTAAAAAGAAAATTTCTAATGTAACAAGGTTTAAAATTGTGATTTATCAAGGCCTTAATTTACAGGTAGAGGCAGTGATGCGTTTTGTAAATATTTACGGACTCTTCTTGTTCAGTCATTAAAGTTAGTACTTTAATTAGTCCACTATCTACGCCACAGAACGCATACACACACACACACACACACACACACACACACACACACACGGTATCTTCCTGAGGTCTGGAAAACTATGAACGTAGTCCAGATAATAAAAACCGGGACAGGTAGCATTATACTACAGTATAATATGTAAGGTTAGTGAGGAAGTTGTCAGAAGATTAGTGGAGCCCCTGAGTAAGAACTGAATGAGAAATAATAGCCAGAACGCTTTTCAAGATGGTGAACCCTTTCTAAGAAATCTGCTAGAGTTCTATGAGAGGGTAACGAAAGTTTGGCTTGAGATAGAGGGATAGGCTGAATATATACTTTTGGACTGTTAGAATGCCTTCGATAAAGTACCTTTCAAGAGACAGAGATAAGAGATAGAGGAGCAGGCAGGAATAACAAGGAAAGCACTACACTGTTTAAAGGAACATTTAATATGAAGAAAACAATTATTTATATCCCATGAGGTGTTGGGATAGGCCAGTGAGCTCCCAGTACTGTTTCTTCTTTATATAAGCAACATACTTCCCACAACTGAATCTTTTTCCATTGTCCTCATTGCGAAGTGTTCACTTCGCAATGAGGACAATGGAAAATGGAGTAGACGAGTTAAGACTACAAAATGTTATAGACAAGCTACGGAACTGGTCTGACGAGTGGCTGTTAGAATTCACCAAAATCAAAGCAATGTTATGACAATTTGGGAACAGCGAAGTAGACCGAAAAAAGTGTACTGGCTCGGGGTACAAAAGCTCCAAACAACATTGCAAAAGAAACCCCTCAGGGACAGCATTGTTATGAGCGTTTGCCTGAGACTCGCGAATTTAAAGAAAATTTAAGGAAACCTCAACAAGGAGACATTCACTACCCTATATGATATATGTCAGACCCTTTTTGGACTACCCAGTGCCAGTATGGAACCTGTATGGAACAGCTTAGTGGGAGAGGCAAAATTCATACATAGTTTTAAGAATAGATATCGTAAAACTAATGCAGCAAGGCGAGAATTAGAGAGAGAGAGAGAGAGAGAGAGAGAGAGAGAGAGAGAGAGAGAGAGAGAGAGAGAGAGAACCCAGTAGAGGCAAGCGGAGAGGTGGGAGCGAGGAGGTGACGCTCAACCCATTCAATTACAAATAGGGGAGCACAAATATGTGAGTACACACATATACACACAAGTGTCAGTGTGGGTGTGGGTGTCGAGTGGGGTTCCACAAGGGTCAGTCCTTGGTCCGGTGTTATTATATATGTGAATGATATAATGGAAGGAAAACATTCAGAGGTGTCCCTTTTCGCTGATAATGTGAAACTAATGAGTAAAATACAAGCGGACAAGGATCAGGTAGGACTACAAAGGGATCTGGACAGAACACAAACCTGGTCCGACAAATGGCTTCAGGAGTTTAACCTCGTCAAGTGCAAAGTCATGAAGTATGGGGAAGGACAAAGAAGACTGCATACGAAGTACAGGCTAAGGGATCAAAAGCTGCAAACCTCACTTAAAGAAAAGGATCTTCGGGTGAGCAATATACCGAGCACGTTCCCTGAGAAGCACAACAACCAAATAACCGTTGGAGTACATGGGCGCCTTGCAAACCTGAGAAAACAATTTCGACATCAAAGTTATTAGTTTATCACGACATTGTACACCGTGTATAGTCAGGCCCATATTGGAATATGCAACACAAATATCGAACCCACACTTTGTCAAACACGTCAAGAAATTGGAGAAAGGGCAAAGGTTTGCACCAAGACTAATCCCGGAGGTTAAAGGAACTCAACCTGATGACACAAGAGGATAGGAGGGATAGAGACGTACAAAATAGCGAGAAGAATTGACGAGGTGGACAGGGCTGAAATGTTTCTGAGATGGAACACAGGATCAAGGGGACACAACTGCAAGTTGAGAACTCAGATGAGTCATAGGGATATTAGGAATTATTTTTTCACCATAGAGTTGTCAGAAAATGGAACGGTCTGGATCCTTACATAACTTAGAGGTGTGATGAGGCTCTAGTAGCCTAGTAGCGATTAGCAGAGATGCGGGGCCAGGAGCTGTGACTTGACCCCTGCAACCACATATAGGCGAGTACACACACACAGAAAAGATGAAGGGAACCTTTCGCCAAGTTGTAAGACGTTGATGAAGAAAGCAAGGCAGTAATTTTATGCATTGGACAGGATGATATAATATTTTCTAGGAAATAAGGAAGAGACGGAACCGAGTGAGGGAAGTACTTGAGACAGTAAAT
The DNA here is from genome assembly GCA_009830355.1 of Cherax destructor. Taxonomy (NCBI): domain Eukaryota; kingdom Metazoa; phylum Arthropoda; class Malacostraca; order Decapoda; family Parastacidae; genus Cherax; species Cherax destructor. Next base: position 193,482 of record WNWK01001523.1, on the reverse strand, counting down.
AGAATGAATTGGGGTTAAAGAATCTGCGATAGGATCAATAAAGAAATATTAAGAGTAGATTCGAAGAGTAGAAGAGTAGAAAAAGGACAACAGGGCGGCCAGCTTCCTCTTTCAAAGACTCAGTGTTGCGATCCAGAGGGGAAATGCCTGCAGCATTATGGGTACGCAGGCCACCGCCGGGGAGCTGGACGAAGTATTCGAGATGTAGCTCTGAGTTGTTATCTATGTTGTTTTACTCCCTTTTGTATCTTTGTCAATGTATTTTGTCTTTAAATAGAGTATATATAAAATATTAGGGGGTGGAAGGAGAAAACAATGTTCAAACAGCCTTAAGGAGAACCTTGAGTTTTACCTGAAGCAAGTTTCGTTTCTCTGAGGATGAGGGTCCCAGGACAGTTCCAGAGGTGGTACCTCCTTATATATATATATATATATATATATATATATATATATATATATATATATATATATATATATATATATATATATATATTCATATTGAAGTGTATCTGACAGAAAAATGAAAAAGATGTGACCCACAAATCCAGTGAATTAGGCTTGGAAAGTCTGGCATTAAAAAGCATAGAATCTCTGAATTTAGGACTCCAATATTTTGGGGTAATATTCTTGCATTATGCTAATTTCCGTTTGCATAAATCCCAGTATGAAATCTGCATAATATTTAACATTATTAGCTGGCAGGTTCCACCCTCACATTGTTACTTTTTCTTTCTTAATTTATATAGAATATTTTTATTATAATATTCATAGAGCGCCTACGAAATGGAAGGCAATCGGACTTAATCTAAGGAATGAGATGATATCTCCAACAAACTGTGTAAACAACACTATAGAGGCATTTTGGCACCTACTATGACGGGCTTCAATTGTAAGGAATATACAAGTTGCTTCTACCTGTAACGCAAAACTTTTTCCTTGGGAGAAGGACGAAGGTTTGAAATAAATGGTCTGAAAAAAGACAAGTTGATAAATTAGACACTTGTGTTGCACAAGAGACTAATTTATTGGATGAATGTTTAAGACGTATGTGCAACAGTTGGGTATCTTTATTGCTGAAACTATTCGCCTTAACAGCTGGACTCTTCAGTCAAATACAGAGACAGCAGGTGTAGTAGGGAAATAAAGATGAGGTAATCAGTCTATCATCCTTGGAGAAATAGTATTTGAGGTGGTCACTCCTTAAGTCTGGAGAAGTGTTCAGTTCTATGGTCTTGAAAGATATCGTTTCATGGATCATGGACCAGGTCTTCTGCCGCCTTACATTGTAACATTCACAGTCTAGACTTAGATCACCGACTTAGCACAGACGAAACTTTAGTTTCACTCCAGTTCAGATTTACAAGAATTTGCCGGTATGACCTTTCCCGAGTATATATTACCTTATCAAATTACATGACATAGAGTGTTTAAAAGACACAGTGCAAATGCAAACACAATGATGAATTTAACATAAAATACAAAAGGATCAAAGGCTGAGTTATAAGTACAAAAATGTGTTTGTCAACAATTACATATTAAATAGTTCATTCAGCGCCACTCTGACTACCTTAATCAAATACTGCAACAGAAAATTGCTGATATATATATATATATATATATATATATATATATATATATATATATATATATATATATATATATATATATATATATATATATATATTAATCGTTCCCAGTAATACGAGATTTATGTGACCTCTGAGGATAATAATATTTAAAAAACGAAATTGAAATGAACTAGATATCCTTAGAATCTCTTATATTTTCTATAAGGTTTGTAAAAATAATTTATTTTGCATAGTTTCCAGTCATGGCAAATACAGGTTCACACCCCATCCAGCCCTACGCTTGTGCTACCTCTGCTCTTGTATTCACCACCAGAGATTCATAACACTGCAAGAGAAAGGAAAAAATATTTACAATAGACTCCAGAACAACACATTTGTGCCGAGTTGCGTCGGGAAAGGTTTCGCGTCATTTCCTTGGAGAGAACTTAATGTTTTGTTTCTTGATTCCTCTACGCTGGAGAAAAAGTGCAGCAGGTGATGGCAGCGGACTAGCCTGACATCAATGTGAAGTCAAGTCATTTAATGTGCGTGAATTCAGGTTTATATGAAGGCAAGCGTACGAAAAGTGTAGTTCTCTAGGGAACCCTTCAAAGTGTCATGATGTTGGTTATTGAGCTCTTGATTTAAGGAACTGGATTCACCATTTCCTTCCTCGAAGCAATACCCAGGAGTAATCAGTCTCGTAGCTTTGAGGAAGATAATCGGTCTTTAAGCCCAAAGAAAATGCTTGAGGACAGACACTTATATACCGAAACCTGAGATGCAGCAGATAGAAAGCAAGGTCATATCCGGTATATATGTCACACGTCGGAATATATATCTGTCCCTTCATGCATTTGCTCTAGGATTAAAGACTGACAGATTTCCAACAAGGGGCTGAGGGACTGATTCCTCAAACTATATCTCAATTTCTGTAGTATCCACTATCTCATCAAAGCCGAGGGGCCACATCAACTCAACTACCTCGTCGTCTACTGTCTCAAGGAGTGTAATTCATCCCTGTGTTCCACATGTGCCTTACGCATTAATTTATAGGCACTGTATACCATTTATATTAAGATTGGAACCTAAGAATGGAAGAGTATTGCAGTCAGACTACCGGTTCAAGCTAAGAGGTCCTCAGATCGAAACCCTCTCACTCATCCAGGGGGTTCAGAAACTGGTTACAAAAGGAGTCTGAAAGTTGTTGTTCCTCAGGAATCAACATATTCATAATGTTTGCCTCATGTATATTGTACTGCAAGATATTAGACAATTCATGACCCCTGCTTCCAAGGATCCAAATTACGTACTGCCGACGTTAATTAAAAAGTATTTAAGTTGATGAAGCTTTTACCGGGACAGCGTTTCGCTTTATGCCGTGCGAAACGTTGTCGCAACGTTTGTCATCACACTTGCTTCGAGAAAAACTCTCTAGCTAAAGCGATCATGGGAGCAAAGTCCGGCTGTTGTTAAGAAAGTAATACATTGTCCTCGAAGACTTGCACACACTGAAGCCTGGGACGAGAACAGGAGGGACGAGGACAGGAGGGACAGGAGAAACAGAAGAGGCAGGAGGGACAGGATGGACAAGAGGGACGGGAAGGACAGGAGGGACAAGAGGGACGTAAAGATGCAAAGACGGAATAAAACAATAACATTTGTGATTCTCCCCAAAACTACATAATGTCAACTGAATCATAGTGAATACATTATATTCATGGGTCAGCGTTACACCGTGAGGGTCATACAGTATAGCGATGTATCGGATATTCGCATCCGCGGAACATTCGCACAATTTCTTACATCCGCATCCGCAAAATAAGATATCCTCATACACATCCGCATCCTAGGATATCTAAATTTTCACATCCGATACATCTCTAAATTACAGTACCAGGGTATGTAAGGTAATCATGCTTGACCTTAGAAAGAAAAGATCTGCTTAAATACTTTGTATCAAAAGGCCGCCCCATTCTTCAAGTCTCCTTCAAGAGCATAATAAATAAAATAGAATAAATTTCAAACTCAGCAAAAATAAATAGTTGATAGTCGTATACCTATACATGTTACTCCAAAAAATAAGAACAAATCAATGTTTAGGGATGTTTTATCTATCCCAGTCGTTCAATAGTATAATATATATATATATATATATATATATACATATATATATTTAACAAGTTGCCGGACTGGCAACATTCTTGAGAATAGCAACTTTTCTGGGAATAGGAACGCTCCTGAGAATAGTAAGGTTTCTTTGAATAGAAAGATTCCAAGCGAGGTTGTTGTGGCCAAAGGGAAAACTTGACCATTGTTGGAATAACGTCCACTCCAACCACTATGATTTTCTCTCGTGTCCAGCGCACTTTGTGAAGATCACAGACGTACAGTTACAACCCAACTCTACACAGAACCGAGAATACCATTATAATTCACGCGACTGTAATATGGTGAAGATGGAGAGTCAAGAGAGTGGAGAAAAAAATACTGTTACATTTACAGCAATTGAGGAGATGAGGTTTTCTTTGGCTTTGTTGCTGGGACGATGGTAGGTCTTTGTAGAGTCTTGCAGTCTAGGGTAGCAGCTGGCGACCACTGCTAACATTTCTCAATACAGTATGTGAGGTGTGCAACGAGTGGAAATTTCATTTTCGATGTACATCGTACGTTATCATATTCCTGCAGCTTTAAATAATTTAAGAATGGAGGAACACTGCAGGAGGTCTACTGGCCCATACAAGGCATGTTCGTCTCTAAAACAGCCATTCCCACGATATAACATTGCATTCTTGAAGGAGTTAACCATTTAGGTATAGGTGACTTCCATTGTGATAGATTTTTATTAACAAAACTGGATACATCAGCAGTGTGCTGCTACTCTATTCTATATAACAGTTACACATTAAGAAACAAAGCTTTGTTTCTCTGTTATATTCCCTTAAGAAGGATGGTGCGAATACAGTGATGATATTCACGTATTCCAGTAGGGAAATTCGGATACCATCCAAGGAAGGAGACAATAAGTCTAGTACCTTGGATCAAGAGCTCGTCTCCAGTATCAACGAAAAATAATGCAATAATGTAAAACTATACTGGACCATTTCGAGACAAAGTGGCAAAATGGCATCTACATATTCCATTAAATAAATACATTAGCTTTCTTTTATGTAAGATTAACCACCGTTTAGAAGTCTATGAGAGGAAGCATTTTCCAGTTATCTCTCGGGAACCAAAACTGGGAATGGACTATGTAACATCGTCCATGGGGCATAGACAAACACATACGTAACAGTTCCATGAATCTTGCTCTAGATACAGTACACCAGCGTTGAAAATTTGACGCCGATCGAATGAGGCATTCTCAAGTAATAAACGAAAGTTTTGGAGAGAGAAACGAGTTGCTGAGAACTTTCGAAACTAAGAAAGTCTGCCCTCGTTAAATTTAAAAACGCCAAGAAAACGTAATGTTTTCGGGTTTCTTTTTATATTTTTATTCTATTTCAAATTCTGTACAATCCTTTAAAAATATTTGATTTTTATATAAGAAAATCTGATTTGAGAAAATTGGTTTAGGATACAACTACGTATAGGGTTTGAAGCCGATCAGTAGAGGCATTTTCTAGTGATTATATGAAAATCAAATTAATAAAATTGGTATGTATATTGCAATTTATACAGCTCAAGAATTTTAAAATAACGCCTACCAACAGTGAAAATTGAAACTTATATACACTCATGCTTCCTATAGACTGCATTATTATTATTGTTTTGTAGCCGATCAAAAGAAATATTCTTTAGTTAATGAATATACATATCTATACTGGACCATTTCCAGATAAAAAAGTGGCAAAACGGCCAGCATGATCAAGTAGGCCTCCTGCAGTGCTCCTTCTTTCGTATCTTCTTATATCACTATTGAAGAAAATGGTAAAGTTGGACTCAAAAACATAGTAATAGGACGAAGCTTACTTTCAAGAAATCACACCAGTTGTGAAAATTTGAAGCCTATCGGACGAGTTATTCTCCAATTATTGCACGGATTTCAACAATTTCAAGTTTATTTTTAACTTATTTTTACTAGAATGACAAATTTTCCAGTAAGTTGCGTCAACCTTGAACATTGAATCCGTTCAGAGGATACGAACGAAAATTTATTTAGCTATATTTAAAGGGATTTTGTTTTTACTTTCTTTTACACAAACACACACACAAAAAAAGTAAAAATCTACGCCTACACACTAAATTTACTCTTCACTGTCGTAGAATTAGATGAAATCCATTTTGAAGGAGACATTCATCTATATCTATTTTGAAGAAAAATCATTTATATCTCTTCTGAAGGAACGATTCAACTACATCTATTCTAAAGGAACGATTCATCTACATCTATTCTAAAAGAACCATTCATCTACATCTATTTTAAAGGAACGATTCATCTACATCTATTCTAAAGGAACCATTCATCTACATCTATTTTAAAGGAACGATTCATCTACATCTATTCTAAAGGAACCATTCATCTACATCTATTTTAAAGGAACGATTCATCTACATCTATTCTAAAAGAACCATTCATCTACATCTATTCTAAAGGACCCATTCATCTACATCTATTTTGAATGTTCGAAGCTACACCACAAAGCGTTTTGAAAGTTCTTGGAGTCCTTCCAGGATCCTGGAAATGGGTTCAACAACTTTGGTCATAGGTCACCAGCACATGCCAAGTGTTCCAAGAATCTTGGCCAAGATACCACCATTGAAAAGTTGAAGCCGCTCAGATGAGACTTGTCTTGTTCTGAGCAAAATAAAAACGAGAAACTGGAGTAAGAATAAGGCAAAAATTATTTTAGTAACCCTTAAAGGTGACTCTTCAGGGATATCTAATATTATATGGGATACATCCCTTGTTGTAGTGACTTAATTACGTGAGAAATAAATCTACTATTCTCAAATAAATTCAGCATTTTATTAAAGGAAAAGCAGAAATTTGCTCTCCGAAAAGTTTCTAGTTGAAAATTTAATCACTTTACAAGAGTTTCATTTTAAGTGTGTGTGTGTGTGTGTGTGTGTGTGTGTGTGTGTGTGTGTGTGTGTGTGTGTGTGTGTGTGTGTGTGTGTGTGTGTGTGTGTGTGTACTCACCTATTTGTGGTTGCAGGGGTCGATTCATAGCTCCTGGCCCCGCCTCTTCACTGATTGCTACTAGGTCCTCTCTCTCCCTGCTCCATGAGCTTTATCAAACCTAGTCTTAAAACTATGTATGGTTCCTGCCTCCACTATGTCGCTTTCCAAGCTATTCCACTTCCTGACAACTCTATGACTGAAGAAATACTTCCTAACATCCCTTTGACTCATAGGAGTCTTCAACTTCCAATTGTGACCCCTTGTTTATGTGTCCCCTCTCTGGAACATCTTGTCTCTGTCCACCTTATCTATTCCTCGCAGTATTTTATATGTCGTTATCATGTCTCCCCTAACCCTCCTGTCCTCTAGTGTCGTCAGGCCGATTTCCCTTAACCTTTCTTCGTAGGACAATCCCCTTAGCTCTGGGACTAGTCTTGTTGCAAACCTTTGCACTTTCTCTAATTTCTTGACGTGCTTGACCAGGTGTGGGTTCCAAACTGGTGCTGCATACTCCAGTATGGGCCTGACGTATATGGTATACAGAGTCTTGAATGATTCCTTGGTGAGGTATTGGAACGCTATTCTTAGGTTTGCCAGCCGCCCGTATGCTGCAGCAGTTATCTGATTGATGGGTGCCTCAGGAGATGTGCTCGGTATTATACTCACCCCAAGATCTTTTTCTTTGAGTGAGGTTTGCAGTCTTTGGCTACCTAGACTATACTCTGTCTGCGGTCTTCTTTGCCCTTCCCCGATATTCATGACTTTACATTTGGCAGGGTTAAATTCAAGGAGCCAGTTACTGGACCAGGCTTGCAGCCTGTCCAGGTCTCTTTGTATTCCTGCCTGATCCTCGACTGATTTGATTCTTCTCATTAACTTCACATCATCTGCAAACAGGGACACTTCTGAGTCTATCCCTTCCGTTATGTCATTCACATATACCAAAAACAGTACAGGTCCTAGGACTGACCCTTGTGGAACTCCACTCGTCACAGGTGCCCACTCTGACATCTCGTCACGTACCATGACTCGTTGTTGCCTCCCTGTCAGATATTCTCTGATCCATTGCAGTGCTTTTCCTGTTACGTGTGCCTGATCCTCTAGCTTTTGCATTAATCTCTTGTGAGGAACTGTGTCGAACGCCTTCTTGCAGTCCAAAAATGCAGTCTATCCACCCTCTCTCTCGTGTCTTACTTCTGTTACCTTGTCATAAAACTCCAGTAGGTTTGTGACACAGGATTTTCCTTCCCTGAAACCATGCTGGTTGTCGTTTATAAGCTTGTGTTTTTCTAGGTGCTCCACCATTCTCCTCCTGATGATCTTCTCCATGACTTTGCATACTATACACGTCAGTGACACAGGTCTGTAGTTTAATGCCTCGTGTCTGTCTCCTTTCTTAAAAATTGGGACTACATTTGCCATCTTCCACGCCTCAGGTAGTTGCCCAGTTTCAATGGATGTGTTGAAGATTTGTGTTAGTGGCACACACAACATCTCTGCTCCCTCTCTAAGGACCCACGGAGAAATGTTGTCCGGTCCCACCGCTTTTGAGGTATCGAGTTCACATAGCAGCTTCTTCACCTCCTCCTCGGTTGTGTGTATTACACAATGAGAGTAATTCTTAACCTACAATTATTTTTTCATAGTAATCTGCTGTCTTTGTGTTAACTAAATATATAACAAAAATCGTTCAAACAGTTTTTGTGCAATAAAATGCCTAAATAATATACTCATTACTGAAGGTCTTCCTGCAGGAATAAAACATTTATAAAATTATCTTTTAAACATCTACTGCTATATTAAACAGATTTTTCAGATTTATTTTAAGAGTATGGCAATCATGGAGCTGAGCGATGTATAGGATTAAGCTGGATAAATGTAATCCAATGGAACTAATTACCTTGGGATTAAATTATAAGCCTAGAGAATCAATATCATCCTTCACTTGTGGATTAACATGAGGTGATAATGATGTGCTGTATAGAATGACGGTCATGATGGTAAATATGCCGTTAATGGTAATAATGATGACGATGATGACAAGGGCAACGGCAGCGATGATTATGACCACATCAACGATAACTATGATAGCATCAATGATAACACCACAACAACAGGTGACACTCAAGTCACACAGGATAAAAGAAAAATCCCTCTCTAAGGAAGAAATATTTTACGTAAATAACACAACACTACAACTAAAGGTCAAAACATACATTCAACAGAAAACAGAAAAAAAAATCTCCGCGTGAAGGAATCATAACAGGAGCCGCAGCTCAGGAGGAGACAACTGCTACCTACTTACTCTCGAGGAGACAACTGCTACCTACTTACTCTCGAGGAGACAACTGCTACCTACTTACTCTCGAGGAGACAACTGCTACCTACTTACTCTCTGCTGGGAGAAACTCGCTCAACATAAACTGAGTTACGACTCCAGATGAGGGAACGGCAGGGAAAGAAATTAAGCTGTGAAAAAAGAATGTATGATAATTTTCTTCGCGTGGTCTTCATAATGCTGAGAGAAAACAGTCAAATGGATAAAGAGAATTTCTTTTTTTATATTTTATATACACGAATTACCTTTCCTTGCCGAGGTGCAAATGGCAATGACTGCATTGCTGGAAAATAAATGTAAACAAATTAGTTAACATAGTATTACTGTGAGTTTAATGGCACACTCGTGCCCACACATATATCGTATCATAATTTGTTATCACTTTGTGAGATCATGTTCAAACTTTACTATATATCTGCTATTAAACCCACACACTTCACTGACAATATTCAATATTTCCCAAATTGGATTAATTTATTCACAGTGGTAATATACTCTGGTCACAGTCAAAAAATGCTTCTCCTGGTGCCTGGGGCCGGCACTTGTGAGTCACAATAAGTAGATATCCCACGCAAGGTCATACCTATAATTGTTATCAACATTTATTTCCTCCACAGTTTCTGTGTGGTAACTTCAGGACGCATGTGTGGTAACTTCAGGACGCCTGTGTGGTAACTTCAGGACGCCTGTGTGGTAACTTCAGGACGCCTGTGTGGTAACTTCAGGAAGCCTGTGTGGTAACTTCAGGAAGCCTGTGTGGTAACTTCAGGAAGCCTGTGTGGTAACTTCAGGACGCATGTGTGGTAACTTCAGGACGCCTGTGTGGTAACTTCAGGACGCCTGTGTGGTAACTTCAGGACGCCTGTGTGGTAACTTCAGGAAGCCTGTGTGGTAACTTCAGGAAGCCTGTGTGGTAACTTCAGGAAGCCTGTGTGGTAACTTCAGGACGCCTGTGTGGTAACTTCAGGACACCTGTGTGGTAACTTCAGGATTTTTACAATGCCACACTGGTGAGAAGCCACACTGGTGAGAAGCCACACTGGTGAGAAGCCACACTGGTGAGAAGCCACACTGGTGAGAAGCCACACTGGTGAGAAGCCACACTGGTGAGAAGCCACACTGGTGAGAAGCCACACTGGTGAGAAGCCACACTGGTGAGAAGCCACACTGGTGAGAAGCCGCACTGGTGAGAAGCCACACTGGTGAGAAGCCACACTGGTGAGAAGCCACACTGGTGAGAAGCCACACTGGTGAGAAGCCACACTGGTGAGAAGCCACACTGGTGAGAAGCCACACTGGTGAGAAGCCACACTGCATATATTGTCCTCCACCCAATTATTATAGGGTATAGAGTCCTAAGCGCCTAGAGGTACGTTCCTCTATTTGCAAAAAAAGTTCTAAGCCTCCTCTGAATGCTCTAATTTTTATTCATTTATATTATCTAAATTGGTTCATTGAGAAATGAGAAAGAACTATATTTGATTTGAGGAAGATGAGGTTAACTCTAGTTTCTCACATCAGGAGCCCTCCACCAGCGTCAAGGTACGACCTTCCCCATTCTCCATGAAGGGTAACCTCTGACCAATTACTTGAATTTATTCCCATCTTATATAATCATCTGGTGTGCATTATTTAGTTCTATATTTTATTTATCTTGGAGTAGTTTTGATGCATGTGCAGTGATGAATATAAACTCGTATAGTTATTCACAAAAAAAGTTGTACAGTTTTTGGGTCCTTCGTTGTAATTGTTCTTATCTCAGATCACGACACAACCTGTTCTTCAAATCCAGCATTATGTGACTAATTAAGCTTTGTGCATTTTTCCGCACTGTATTTTTTTCATCAATTTTAATACTGTTATTCTCTGTTAGGTAGACAGAAATGATTAGGTTAGGTTAGATGTGATTGGGGTAAGATTGGTTTAGTTTGGATAAGGTAGATTTTGTTAGATTAACTTAGGGTTGGGGTAAGTTTGGTTTGGTCTGAATGGGGAAGATTTGGCTATAGGTTTGATTAGGTTTCTTTAGGTTAATGTAAATTAACCAATGTTTACGTTTGTCAGAAAATAATGAAATTAAAAAAAAATATGGAAGGCTTACAGCGCGCGGCGTACCATAAAATATCAAACGCGCGTTTTCTCACGATCGAAAAAAAAGGTTTAAGATGGGTTATGTTTCCAATCTACCACCGATAGTTTAATAAGTTTTAATAAGACTTCTTTATAAAGATCTATCTGATCTATCACCCTTCGAAAAGGGATCTATGAAACTGGCGAAGAACTCTGCATTTAAAGGTTTGAATTATTCTTACCTTCCTGGGATCAAACCTGATTAACTGAAATTATCTAGCCGTCATATGATCCATAAGCATTTACATCTCCATGATAAAATACTGAACACAGGCCAAAAAATACCATACCAAAAATGTCTGAAAACTTATGAATAATAGTATTGTAAATATTTTCAGTCTGTATCAAGACATATGCAAAATCTGGATATATAGTATTTAAGAAACGTTTCGCCTACACAGCAGGCGAAATGTGCTGAACAGGTAACTTATTCATCAACTCCTCGGAATTATATAATTTTAATCAAAGGTTTATATCAAACACGTGTGTAAACCTTCCAGGGCATTTTATCTCATTGGTCTATCATTTCCCTATAAAAAGTATATAAACAAAACAGACAATCAACCTTTTTAATAACCATCCTGGAGAATAATTTCCTGTTAAGCGAGTAGTACCAGCCAGCAGTGTTAGGTAACAGCAGTGTTGGGTAACAGCAACCTGAGTACTCAATACGCACACTCACCTCTGACTCTGCTCACTCACCATGGTGTTGCATTGCCAAGCAAACATTGTAATGTGTCTTTGTACAACTGTTCTTATTGCATCTGTGTGTGTGTGTGTGTGTGTGTGTGTGTGTGTGTGTGTGTGTGGTGTGTGTGAGTGTGTAGTGGTAGTAAGTGTGGTGGCTAGTGTAGTGGTGGCTAGTGTAGTGGTGGCTAGTGTAGTGGTGGGCAGTGTAGTGGTGGGCAGTGTAGTGGTGGGCAGTGTAGTGGTGGGCAGTGTAGTGGTGGGCAGTGTAGTGGTGGGCAGTGTAGTGGTGGGCAGTGTAGTGGTGGGCAGTGTAGTTGTGGCCAGTGTAGCTGTGGCTAATGTAGCTGTGGCAAGTGTAGCTGTGGCAAGTGTAGTGGTGGCCAGTGTAGTGGTGGCCAGTGTAGTGGCTAGTGTAGTGGTGGCCAGTGTAGTGGTGGCCAGTGTAGTGGCTAGTGTAGTGGTGGCCAGTGTAGTGGTGGCCAGTGTAGTGGTGGCCAGTGTAATGGCTAGTGTAGTGGCTAATGTAGTGGTGGCCAGTGTAGTGGCTAGTGTAGTGGTGGCCAGTGTAGTGGTGGCCAGTGTAGTGGTGGCCAGTGTAGTGGTGGCCAGTGTAGTGGCTAGTGTAGTGGTGGCCAGTGTAGTGGCTAGTGTAGTTGCTAGTGTAGTGGCTAGTGTAGTGGTTAGTGTAGTGGTGGCCAGTGTAGTGGCTAGTGTAGTGGTAGCCAGTGTAGTGTAGTGGTGGCCAGTGTAGTGGCTAGTGTAGTGGTGGCCAGTGTAGTGTCTAGTGTAGTGACCAGTGTAGTGGCTAGTTTAATGGCTAGTGTAGTATGTTACAAGAGGCTCATTGGCAAACTGTTAAATAGTATATACTAAGACAATCACTGAAGACTATAAAAAAGGAACATGTAGAGACTTAACTGGTCTCTGTGGGACTTCCATTCACTTTGTATTAATGGAAGTGTAAGCATAATGTTATCACAAGAGAATATACACTAAGAGGTGAATATTATATATGCATGTTCACAGGAAGCTCACCTTGATCTCCATGACAGGGATTTAATTATTCTTGCTGTCGACTGCTTTAATACTTGAAAATTAATCGAAAAATATTTCTTGACTATTACCTAGAAAGTGGTGTTTTGTTCGGCAGGAAACAACAGTGTCTTCTGACACGGGTCATGTTGTGACATTGATCTTTAAACCCCATTGAAAGAGTAAAGTCCCGTTATGTAGTAATGTCTAAGATGGTTCAACACCGGTATCCATTTTCTTTTATAATCTGTTAATACTGAGGTCCTATCGACATTTAAATATCAGTCCTCATTTTGAGAGAGAACTTTAATGTTATAAAAGAAGTGAGTTAAGTTTATATTGTGCCAACTATTGCCCAGTCTGGTTATATGTCCTTCGCATATCGAAGAAAAGACACATACTTAAATTAAGGGGTATTTATTAATGGACCATTTCTCCACGAGGCAACTAAGAAGGGACGAGATATATATATATATATATATATATATATATATATACAGTGTATGTTAACAGGTGACACGAAGCGAGAGGATAGTTAGCTGTAATAGGATCATGTGATGAATAAAGGGCATCACCTGACGATGTGCGTGGAAGTGTATTACGTAATGGCTGTTACCAGGATAGCCAATAACATAATAGCTAAGTGCTAAGAGATGCTGAAGCTGCCAGTAGTCAGTGGAATGTGTTCGGGATATCTATAAGGAAACGACTGAGTATTTCCATCTCCGAGGGTCATTTTCTTGGATGATTAGCTTAACATCAAATTATTTCATGAAGTGCCCCTTGCTGTTTATGTGTTGCAAGCAGACGTACGTAGATGCCACAGCTGCAATAGCATTTGCATTCGAGTATTCTTAGTTTGAAGTACCTTGCATTGTCACTTGCCCCAGAGAGTATAATAGATTTATACAGTAGTGGAGGGTCTGTTCTCTGCTTCATACTTGTTAATCTTTGACAGATGCAGAAGAGTTTCTAGCTATCTTGACATGAGTGTTGGAAATATTTAGGGATACATAGAACCCCAACACTGCTGACTGGTAGCACCCTTCTGTTGTGAAGTTGTGGATGTGTTTGTGCTCACCTATTTGTGTTGCAGGTGTCGATTCATAGCTCCTGGACCCGTGTGTTTGTGTTTGTTTTCGCACGCGCGAGCGTTTTTGGGAAGGGGGCTGTGCGTTTGCATGTGAACTCTCCAATTTTTGACTGCAGGGGTGGAATCTTACCTCATGGTCCTGCACCTTCTAGATTGAGGTCAAAACTCTTGTGCACTAGTGTCAAATGCCTTCTTACAGGCCAAGAATAAGCAGGCTATTCATCCCTCTCTCAGCTGCATGACTCTGTTACTTTACCCTATACCTACAACAGGACAGTTATACAGGACTTTCCATCTGTATACCTTTGCTGGCTGGCTGATTATGAATCCACTTTTCTTATCTAATGCCTTACACAGTAAGCATGCCAGTCATACTGCCTTGAATTTAACGCTAAAGGCAAAGTAGGCAGTTAAACTTATAGTCACTTTATTTTACACTGTTGGCATGAATGTCCCCTTATTCTGAAATATAGGTATTTCAGTAATCTGTAGGATATAGTTTAATAACTATAGAATATACTATAGCTCCTAAATTTAGTGAACCTTGGGTTCTCTGTTCTTCAAGTTCTATGTTTCTCCTCGAGCGTAGGGATTTTTTTCTAGCTGAGACGATCCGAGAGGCGAGTCCTTCCATCAGTTCGTCTTTCCTTCAATTTTTCTATCCCTCTGTACTTGGCTCACTAATTATTAATCTTTGTGCAGTTTCCTCTCTGACTGACGTCTAAATATTTGGCTGTTCTATCTCACCCCTTTCTAGTTTCTTTTTTTTCACCCTGTCAGCTAATTTCAGGTTTATCATCATGCCTAGTTTAAATTGTACTTGTACCATACCTGTGACCAGTATTGAGAGATTTTTCTACCCTCATAGACCGACCTAAAACAGGTATTTCGCGTTGCCTGGTCAACCAGGCTGTTGCTTATAGAGGTCACTAACCTACAGAGCCAGCACAGCCTGGCTGATCCGGCACTTTAATGGAAATCGTCCAGGTTCCTTTAAAACCTCTGCCTATGTTCCAAACAGATTTTTGATACCTACTGGCAGTAGATTGAAGAGTCTTTAGCCTCTACGTCAGATAAATCCGAAGCATTATTTCGTTAGAAAAGAATCTTTAATCGCCCATTATTTACCGTGATATTCTCATATTTCCAATGTTATATACAAGTAAACTTCCTATTGTAACCGCTGTAGAAAATTCATTGACATTTATGGCTTCCGTGAAGGTTTCCCTACGCGGAATAATTATCGTCGTATTGTTTACACACAAAGAAGATATCTTTATTACCACCACCAGCCAGCCTGGTCTCGCTCTTCTTGAAAACAGATACGATAGCGGCACGGCTCACCGCCAGCTCTGGATGTGTTATAATATTCATGAAAAGCGCTAAACCTATATTGGTCATTCAGTGGTTTAATGCAAGAGTGTGAGAAATGAATGAGAAAAGATGCGGTGGTGTTGAGGGGAAGATAATGTAAAAGGAGTGAGTCACAATCTTAGTAAGTAATCAGTGAAATTGATGATATAAGAATCTGCATTGATGATGAGACTGTCAGATTAAAGGAGGTCAGGGTAAATAATCAAAGAGTTTCGCGACAGCCGATAAAAAGAAGTTGACCTTATCACTACCTAACAGTTTGGACAGCAGGAACAGGAGACCTTTCCTGAGAGCGTCAAGGAAGGTCCGTCACAACACCAATTGTCGTTTGATGGGAAACAGCTTTTTGTTCGAAGTAAATGGTATAAAATACCGACACAATGGAAAAATAAACACATAAGCAGTATAATGTGATCCTTTATTGACAACGTTTCGCCCACGCAGTGGGCTTAATCAAGTCACAAACAGATTTGTTTGTGACTTGATAAAGCCCACTGCGTGGGCGAAACGTTGTCAATAAAGGATCACATTATACTGCTTATGTGTTTATTTTTCCAGGTTTTTGTTCGCTAATGGAAACCAACATCGCTGCTGGCGACCTTGAGAATGTTAATACGATTATCAAAGCTTATTGCTCGGGTAGCATTGAAAATATGATGGGCAAACATTGTTGTTAGTGGGTTTGTGTTTGACAAGCACCTGCCTAGTATGGACAAGTAGGCCTGGTCGGACCAGTAGGCCTGTTGCAGTGTTCCTTCTTTCTTATCTTGTTATTTCATGCTACCCTGAGTTACACACCCATAAAAAAATTATGAGTTGAAAATATATATGCTTCATTACTTGGTTATTTAATATTTAAAAGCGTTGTGCATTAGCTTGGTGTTTCAATGAAGATTTTTCATTACCACATAAGTGGCATCCTGCAACAATGAACGAAAACGTTGGAAATCCTGCAACAATGAACGAAAACGTTGGAAATCCTGCAACAATGAACGAAAACATTGGAAATCTGCAACAATGAAAGGAAACATTGCGAATCCTGCAACAATGAAAGGAAACATTGCGAATCCTGCAACAATGAAATGGAAACATTGCAAACCCTTCAACAATGAAAGGAAACATTGCGAATCCTGCAACAATGGAAGGAAACACTGGGAATCCTCCAACAATAAAAGGAAGCATTGGGAATTATGCAACAATGAAAGGAAACACTGGGAATCCTGCAACAATGAAAGGAAAATCGTCACTCTTATCTTTAATACGGGTTCACACACTTAACTAATGAAAGCCTTCAACCTCCACTGTGTGTTATTTATGCAGATATATTAACAATTGACTCACTGAACCCAGTATATCTTAATATTCATTTTACTAAATTTCATCCTTACGTTATACCTGGACTATAGTTAAACTTATCACGGCACGAGCGGGGATTGAACTCGCAGTGAGTTAGTCATAAAACCCCAGACTGACGCGTTACTAAAATGTCCTGATTTAAAAACAGCTAGACTAGACTGATCCTTCTGCCAACATAAAAAAAAGGTAAGTTCGATGATCAAACATCAAGCCTTGCATTATGACTACGGTCCTTCCGCTTTTCGGCAGTCAAACTGTGCAAGAATCAATGCTAAATGATGCAGCACAATCCGAATCTTTGATAAGTCTTCAGTCATTCTTGATGAAATGGCGAGACAGATAAAACTGTTATTTTCAGCGAATAAAACAATAGATGAAGTCTCTTGTTCACGGCTTCCGGCTTTTGACTCCTATCATTATGGAGATTCAGTCGCTGAAACAGCTACTGATGCTGACAGTGTTATGATCTTAGTTTCTGCACTTTTTGAAAAGGTAGGCCTCTCATGGGATCATCTCTGAGGGCTATGTACTGATGGTGCTCCTGCATATCTTGGATCATCATCAGTATTCCACCAAAATGTTAAAGAGGACAATTCCAATGTTTAAGGTACTCACTGAACTATTCATCATGAGGCCCTTTTCTCGGAGACTTTTCCTCAGAACTTCTCTATGGTGGTTAAAACTGTCAAAGATTGTGAACTACATTAAGGGCACGGTAGTGCTCTGAACAAACGACTACTTAAAAAACTATGACATGATCTGGATTCAGTTCATCAGAATCTTTTGTTTCATACGGATGTTCGATGGTTACCCAAAAATAACATATTACGTGTTATGGGATTAAATGAAATACTGAGTACATTCATGGAAGCTCCAAGGAAAGTTGATCTTCAAGCTTTAATCATCAGTGAAAGTTTAGTGCCATTTTTTTTAAATTATATTTTTTAAGCACTGAAGGAATTAAATGTAAAGCTTCAAGGAAAAAAAAAGAGAATGATCAAGGACGTTGATAAGCTTAAACACTGGAAAAGAAAAGTAGATACTAGACATCTCTCAGTTTTGCACAATCTCACCGAATCTCTAGGTGATAATGCAGTTAAAATGCCTTTGTATGACAAATATCAAAGAGCATCTGTAATCTATGACAGAAGAGTTTAAGCAATACATTCCTGAAGCAGAAGTTGATACAGTAACCATAACTACCTGGAGTTTACCTGGAGGGTATAAGAAATCCTTTCAGATATAGCGTAGATGATTTACCTGACGAGACACAAGAAGAGTTCGTGGGCCTCAACACTATGGATAAGTTTACAGAACAAAAACTTGGCACATTTTGGGTAAAGACAAGTAAAGTTTATTGGAAATTTGACAGCTCGGATGCCATTTTCCTCAACAAACTTTTCTGAATCTGGGATCTCCACATTATTGCAATATATACACAACACCGATCTAAGTTGTATTTTGAACCTGTCCTTCGCTGTGCCCTCTCTACCACTTAGCCAAATGTAGGAACTCTGATGACAAAGAAACAGTGTCAAGTCTCTCATTACCTGTGTTCACCCTTGCTTCCTCTTCAGTTCTAATTACTTTCCCTTAGCCTCCTCCCATATTTTTCCCCGCCCACATTTCTTCTCCCCTCATTCTTCGTACATCTCCGCTCACCCTGCTTTATTCTCTTCTCACCCTTCTTTTTTTCCCTCATAATCCTCCCTCCTCACTTTCCTCCCTTCTTCCCTGACATCCCAGGTCCCCTTTTTTCTGTTTGCTCACACTTTCCCTTTCTTCTCACGCTACTGTTTCTTCAGAAGATGAATTTGATTATTTGTGGAAATAGTTATTGTATTAGTTCAACTGTTTTGGGTGATAAAGAAAAACATATTTATAATTTATTGTACAGTACTTCCTTTTGCTAGTAATATTTCTGTAAATAATTTATTGAATGTAATCTGGAATTATAAAATACTGACAGAGTGGTTTACAGATACAAAGTTCTTATTTTAAGTGGCGCTAAACAAAGCAAAGGCTAAGAACCTCTGATCTATACTGTACAGGATAACATGATTGGTGCTTGATCTATACATGTGTGTATATCCATCCCCCACACACAAACAATTACTACAAAAACACAAACACACACACACACACACATACACACATACATACACACATACACACATACATACACACATACACACACACACACACACACACACACACACACACACACACACACACACACACAGCCTTTTAGCCAGAATGGAAAACTTTGATCTCTGGATCAAAGCGTGTGTGTTAAGAGCAAACATTTGGTGTGAGTGTGTGTAAGTGCAGAATATGACTCTCGCTTGTCAAGTACACTAGACACTTAAGTCTCTATCTCTCTCTCTCCCTCTGCTATGGACCGAGGGTGGTGATGTTTTGTTCATCAGGAAACAAGGCAACGTCTTCCTCCTACATGAGTCTGTCATATGATGATTTACTTGGTAGTTAAGCATCATCTGTCGTACCGGATCATTATGATTAAATTCACGAGGAATCGCTGAAACCTTATTAATTATTCAGAAGTTGGGGAACAAGAGGTAATTATATTTGATCCAAGGAAGGGAAGTGTAACTCCTGCAGTTCACTGGATCAAGAGCCATTTACCAGGAGCAAGGCACTTACTACTCCATCTAAAAAAACAAATGATTGCTTCCTAGGAGTGTTCTAATGAACACTAGAGACTTGTGTAAACATTTCTAATGAGTCTTCAGTCAAATGTTGATATCTCTCACAATCAATGGAGTCACAAGTTCCCATACAATGAGCTATGTTAACGAGGAAACAGCCGGATAACTTCACTGATTGTTGGTAAATGTTAACTTGACATCAAAATTATCATTGCATTAAAGATGTACAGTAAGGACAAGTTAATAAGTAAGGCACCTGCGACACCTGAGTATCTTTTTTATGCTTCTGGATATCTTCTCAATAAAGATACATAGGTGTTGCATATGTCTTATCCTTCAACTGGCCTATAATTTATGCTGTTAATATAATGATACGTGATAGTTTCCACAAACGTATTGCTAACCTCATCCACTGATGGAAGTAGTTCATGCTGGTGAAAGTCTTCGGTGAAAGTCTTCGGTGAAAGTCTTCGGTGAAAGTCTTCGGCGAAAGTCTTCGGCGAAAGTCTTCGGCGAAAGTCTTCGGTGAAAGTCTTCGGTGAAAGTCTTCAATGAAAGTCTTCGGTGAAAGTCTTCAATGAAAGTCTTCGGTGAATGTCTTTGGCGAAAATCTTTGGCGAAAATTCAATTGCCATTTTCATATTTTAGCCTATGTTAACACACGTAAACAGAAAACGATGAACTGACATGAAAATCGAAGAAATATGATATTTAAAACCCAACAAGTGGAAAAACTCGAGTACAAAAAAAAGGAGAAAGGCGCGTGGCCAAAGTAAGGGGAAAGGGATCAGTGGTAACCTCAGACTGTCAGGTATATATCCTTAAACTGTTAATGTTGCTACGTAGAAGACTTGAGTCATGGCTATATTTATACCAAATAGATCCCACGTCATCTCTCGACTGTCACAGAGGAAAACTGTAGCCAGTGGAGGTCCGGAATTATTTTGGTGCCCTAGTCGAGATGAAGCAAAGGTACTATCATCCACTCTGTGAAAAACACACACGCCTTTTTTTCCTCCCTCACCAGTACATAACCTTAGCCGCAGTAAAACACACTGGGAACACGAGAGCTTCTGAGAAAATGGAAAAAAAAACGAGTGTGCTATGTCGCCCCTTGCTACCAGTTGCTACCCAAGGACCTAGATATAGATGGGGTAAGCTGGCTCTTACTGATAGTTTTCAATTAGTTCCGATGTTTTATATATATATATATATATATATATATATATATATATATATATATATATATATATATATATATATATATATATATATATAATCAGTACAATGGGTACCTGGGTGTTAGTAGACTGTTGAGCGTCGCATCTTGGGACAAAACTGACCTAATTTGCCCGAAATGCTCTGCATAACAACCGGCTTTCTATATAGTAGTATGTCATTGATGTCAGCTAGGCCTGTATACCTTGTACATGTACTTGTAGTAAATAAAGATATTATTATTTTTATAATATAAACATCGCGACTGGCGGCAGGCAAACAACAAGCTATTCAAAATGCTACTGACTGACACTGGGATCAACAATCTTATTCAGGCTAAAAGAGTAAAACCTCCCAGAACCTCTCAGTTTGCCTACTTAAGTATTTTGCCAGAACATACAACCAAGGATCCAATCCTCTAACGCCCGGATTTCTTTTTGCTTGTCAAGTGGAGTTGCACAGTTTGTGCTTTTCCAGGAGCGTAAACACCAGAATGAAAAAGCAGTAACAGTTCAAATAACTACTGTGATCTTCCCCGGGCTCTTGGCTCTTGCCTCACAAAGGTGTTGATGTAGTTATACGAGTTTCACAGTGCAAGAATTCTGGCAGTGTTGCTTGTTGAGTCGAGCTTAGCTTTTAACCTCTCCTATGAATGTTTAACCAAATGGTATAATTGATTCCTTGACTATTAGTATTAACCGCTGATAATAATAGTAATAATAGTAATAGTAATAATAATAAGAAGAAGAAGAAGAAGAAGAAGAAGAAGAAGAAGAAGAAGAAGAAGAAGAAGAAGAAGAAGAAGAAGAAGAAGAAGAAGAAGAAGAAGAAGAAGAAGAAGAAGAAGAAGAAGAAGAAGAAGAAGAAGAAGAAGAAGAAGAAGAAGAAGAAGAAGAAGAAGAAGAAGAAGAAGAAGAAGAAGAAGAAGAAGAAGAAGAAGAAGAAGAAGATTAATATTAATATTAATACTAATACTAATAATAATATTATTATTATTATTATTATTATTATTATTGTTATTATTTTTTAGCCCCGAAGAATGACTTTCAAGTAATTGCCAGAATCGATTTCTTGTTTATTCTTCCTCAAACTTTTCGTTTTTCACCCATAACATGAAAAATCCTCATCCAATCGACTTCAGATTATCACCACTGGTGAACAGTAATTAGCCCAAGATACTGGAGACTATATGCACATGTAGGTGCGATAACGACGGAGAGTTGAAGAGTGAGACACTTTGGCAACATCTGGGAATCTTTATTAAATGTAATAAAGATTCCCAAGTGTTGCCCAATTTGAGTCCACCTCTTCTGCAGGGCTTCGCTATATATATTTAATTATTATTAATATTTTATTATTATTAATATTATTATTATTATTATTATTTTGGGATTATACAGCCCCTGTGGGGGGTATGAAATGGAAGGCATTCAAGCTTTAATTCAGGAAATTGGAGCACAGATCTAATTCTCCAGAACAAGAGCCTCTCACCAGCATCAAGAAACCTCCCTTGAGGGTTACTGAGGGGTTCATGCGGCTTACAATCAGAATAGTACTCGTTAAGTTCAGTTTGTATGTGTGGGAAAAATATGTGAGATCGAGCTGTGTAAATTTTAAATTGCCAATTTCATTAAGTAACTTGGGTTCCAGATAATAACTAAAGAATGCCTTTTCTGGTCGGCTTCAAACACTTAAGTGTTTAATGGCAGTATTTTTGTAGTAAAACTGGGGTTTACAAATGCCATTTTGCCAATTTTTTTAATTAAATTCTCGTTAATTAAAACAAAAAATATGTTTCGTTTCCCTAAAGAAATGTAGAAAAATTTTAATAGAGCAAAAATGAAACAAGAAAATTGACTGAAAACTCAAGTTTTCAAAGTGTTTTTAATTTTCACGCGTTTAGTGAACCATTAAATATTACTGTACGAATTAGTGTCTGAACCGTATCATTGGCGACAAATGGTATATGAGAAATTAGGACACAATGGAAGCACAACGTTTCGCCCACAGAATGGGCCTTATCAAGACAAACAAATAATCTCGCCCAATGTAGATCTGTTTGTGACTTGATAAAACCCACTGTGTGAGCGAAATGTTGTCAATAAATGATCGTAAAGACAAAAGTCTTTCCGAACTACAGTATCTTCGTCCCCTTTCTCTAACAGTAATGATTTCGTTTACAATTTTGTTTTTACACATCAATTTGACAGGCTAAGAACTATTATACCTCGGCTCATTTCAAGGTCCAGCCCTATCTGAGGTATACTACCACCCCCCAGGATGCCAACAACAACAGTCGACTAACAACCAGGTGCCTACTTACTGCTTGGTGAACAGGGGCAGCAGGTGTAAGGAAACATGCCCAACGTTTCCACCCGGCCGAGAATCGAAATCGAACCACGGACACTTGGTTTGTAAGCCAAGCGCGCTACCAAGCCACTTCAGAACGCCTTATTAAATCGGCATCAATTTTTCAAGATTTGTCAACTATTAGTGAGTTCGTGGAACAACACAAGTGGATGTGCCATCTGCTCAACTTTCATATAGAAAACCTTTAATCAGCTTCAGGATTTCAAGACACGAGTATCCTGATTAGAAGAAGGTTCGTATTGTTGAAGGAATTTTTGGCTGCCATATTGCCACTTTTATTATCGAAATGGAATAGTATTATTGCTTTATGTTTGTCTTGATGCTCATGAGGGGCTCTTGATCAAAGGAACTGAATGTTTCCTCCATATCACTGGATGAAATCTCAAGGCCTCTGATGCCACAAGTACTTTATGTCCCCAACTCGTTCAGCAATTTCCCCTAATGTGATAAAACGATTCTAAACTGCATTAATATTTAATGGCTGATTCATAAAACATTTTTTGAGGGGGTTTAGACTGTGTTTGTGCACGTTTTGTTGGATTCTGTGCACTAACAGGAGAATGATTCGTCTAGTTTTAATCTTTTAGTGCTGATGTGTCTTCCTCAAAGAAAGTTTTCCTTTGATTTTAGGCGGTGCAAGTTTTAATGTGTTAGTTTTATTTCTCAAATTGGTTTCTTTAAAATAACTGTGTATGTCCCTTCAGAAAAGAAATATTATTTGAATATATTGTGTTATCTTAGATTAAATCTTCATAAAGTTCCTTCATGAGCACATGAAATCTGTGTGTCTTCAAGACCTCAGTGAAAAATGTGTTATGTATCTAAAGTTATATAAAAAGTTCTTAATTAGTTGTTAGGCAAAAGGACACATGTGCAACTAATGTGACATTTATCATGGCACATTAGTTGCACTTGTGTCCTTTTACCTAACATATTGTCGGTAATTCTACCATTTTTATTACTTAATCAGTTACTTGTAATAACAATTTATACTTTAAACACTGATCAGTCTTGGACTGATTTTGAACTTAGCTGATTTGCCTCTTATTATGGAAGCTGGACAAAATTAAATAGTGATTTTCATGTGACAAATTCTATGCCTCATTCGTTTGGCCTCACCCCCTCATTGCAAACCTGATAATTCAACTTTGGATTGTCTTCAAACTTAATGTGCTAGTATATATTAGGATATTGGTCTCTCTGAGACAAAACGAATGTCTCTTCAGCTTCAAAGTTGGCTTCCTAATGGATGGTTTGAATTAGCTTAGTTCTATTTATATTCTAATTTACCCTCTTCATTTAAAAAATAGGATATTATTGTCCATATAAGTTGCAAATACTTCTTCAGATGGGCTTGAAATCTTCAGCGTTAATATGCAATTGCATTAGAAACTTATGCTGTGCTCTACACTATTCCTTTCACTTGAATTAACGTACAGTGGGGCTCGGGTTACGCAATATGGGAATACCTGTTTCGAATCGTTCAGAAACCGAGATGTTTTTATTATTTTGGAACTTAATGCTAGCATGCACTTGTCAGGTCATTTCCCAGTTTCCTTCATTCATTTTCTAATGGTATCTTTTTTTCATTAGTACCGCATCCTCCTCATATTCGAGATTGTAAAAGTTGATTACCACTTTTATTTTGTATGCGTGTTATATCAGAAACAGTGTGAGGCCTATAACTGATCCTTGGGAAACTCTGCTTATTATTTTTTCCCAATCTGATGCTTGGTTTATCACCGTTTTGAAAATAAAAATATTGTGCTGAGGACCAGCACAGTAGAAATCGAAATATTATCTTTTTCGTTTATTTCCAATGTGTGGATTTTGTAAATGCATTATATGTGTTCTTGTATTTCCGAGTCCGTTTCCATCACTCATCTTGCATCTACAATCCGTGCATCAGTATTTGATGATATACTGTGTCGTATGCTTTATAGCAGTTTGATAAGGCGCAGTCTATTCTATCCTGCCTGACTTCTATCAGCATTTCGTAGATTAGCAGCTCTGTAAAGCAGGATATGATAATTAGGATATATTTTGACGAAACACCTGTTTTTGTACTTGTAACTCGACAAAAGAACAAATAATTGGACATTAATTACGACTACGTATCCCTCGCAATGACCTTAATAAAAAGACACAGTTGGCGTGATAAAGCTCCTAGCGAGAGAAACATAATGGTTCATTATTTGTTCTTGTGTCTATTTCCCTAAGATATTGTCGCTATTTGTTTCCAATAATTAAATACCAATCTCTGTAATGACGGTCTGTCACATTTTCGGAAGATCAACACTACGTTGGTTCTTCCAGCAGTATGGTAGTTCTATATTCGTGAGGGACTTATTGTAAAGCTTCGTGAGTGACTTACGAAACATCCTGGACAGCTGGCAGGACGACAGGAAGATGGCTGTACGGAATGGCTGTTTGGATGTGTGGTTGGACGGCTGGCAACATAACTAGCTGGTTGGGCGGATGGCTAGATGGTTGGCTGGACTGTTGAGTGGACGGCTGGCTGGATGGCTGACTGGACGGCTGGCTGGATGGCTTGCTGGACGGCTGACTGGACGGCTGGCTGGGCGGCTGGCTGGACGGTTGGCTGGATTGGGCAGTTGAAGTGCCTCAGCTTGTGTCAAGTTGGGCCATATAACTTTAACAACCGCCAGATACTATGTCAGCAAAGTTTGTGAATTCTTTATGATCGCTTCTTGACAAACTATCAAACGTGGGGAAAATTGTTGACATAACTTTAGACCGAAAGGGAAATCACTAGTGTGTCAATAGCGTGGGTCTCTGGTATGCCTTGCAGAGTCTTTGAAACTCGGAGTCTTTGAAGCTCGCGGAGTCTTTGAAGCCTGAAGTGTTTTGGAAGCCTGGAATCTTTGAAGCTTACAAACTGAAGTTTGTAGAGACTTTGTATCTTGGGGAGTTTTTGGCCTCGCGAGCTTTGAAGTTTGTAGACATTTGCAGGATGAAGAGTCTTATGAGCTTGCAGGAGTCTTTGATGCTTGCAATGTCTTTGAATATTGAAGACTCTTTCAAAGGCTGCAAGAATAAGAGAGAGAGTCTCTTGATGCTTCCATTCGTTGAAGCTTGAATAGTTTATAATGCTTACAGAGTCATTTATGCTCGCAGAGTTTTTGATGCTGGGTTTATTACTGGAAACGTGATGCTATCTCATTAAATTTATTTGATCATCGGACTCTCCCAGTGAGAATAAATGGCGGAATCTCCAGATAATATTTGATTTACTTTTAGTCTCCCGAGGCTCTTGCAGCCGACTATATTTCTCGAGTCATGAGGCACTGGCAACAAGTTTATTGTCAGAGTCTAAGGGTTCTCAGCAGCTTTATTGGTAAAGTCCAGAAACTCTCAAAGTAGGTTTATTGGTAGAGATTTTGGCTCTCGCATTAGGCTGTTTGGTGAAGTCTCGACATTGTCGAAGTGGTTTGCATAAAGTTTCCGGGTCGATGGGGAAAACAGTGAAGGAAGTCTTCTTGAGAGAGGAAAGTCGTGATTGGGATAGAGAAGGAGACTGCAATGTGAGGGAGGCAAGTACAATACTATGTTAGGAAGGAGAGGAAGAAGGGACAGGATAGTGTTAGGATGCAAAGGAAGGGCGAGAACGATGATATAACACAGAGGGAAGGCAAATATAATGTTAGGACAGAGGAAAGAGGCGGTAATGTTAGGACGTATATGGAAGATGATACTGAAATAATACAAGTGGAAGAAGATACAGTAATGATAGGACATACAGGAAAGAGAAAATAGTGATATGAAAGACGGTGAGAGAGACAAGATAATGTTAAGAGAAAAGCGTAGTGATCTTAAGAGAGAAAGAAGGCAGCAATATTAGAAAAAAAGAGGAAAGTACCAGTTAGTAGACAGAGACAAGATTTTTTTTTTAGTAAGCACAGAGAAAGTAATGATTATTAGAGAACAAATGGAAAGATAAATGTTAGAAAGCAGGAAGGCAGTGGCAGTACCAAAGAACATAGAAGGGAGAACATTGAATGGGGATGGGGTTAGGTGGAGGGGTGAGTGGGGGTGTATAGGGAGATGGATGGATGGGTGGAAGCTTGATAAAAATAGGGAGAGAAAAAACAAGAGACAAGGAAGGAGGAAATGCAGAGCACAAAAGAGTAATTGGGAGAAAGAGAAGGGGAGGTGGAAATCGAAACAGAGAAATAGAAGGGAAAGGAAAAAATTATAGGATGCGAGGAAAGGTACAAAGAGACCCTAAAGAGAATGGGAGAGAGAGAGACAGACAGACAGACAGAGACAGAAACGAATGAATGAACTAACAAAAAAATAGCCAGAAGATAGATGAATAGTAAAGCCTGAATGAAGAAATGACAGTAGAAGAGAGAATAAGAGAAGCCCGGGATTAAAGTAAGTACTGGTTAGAGTGAGGTTGATGGGAGGTGCTGGAATGGGAGGTGCTGGAATGGGAGGTGCTGGAATGGGAGGTGCTGGAATGGGAGGTGCTGGAATGGGAGGTGCTGGAATGGGAGGTGCTGCAATGGGTGGTGCTGTAATGGATGATGCTGAAAATGGTGGTGCTGCAATGGGTGATGCTGTAATGGATGATGCTGAAATGGTGGTGCTGCAATGGGTGGTGCTGTAATGGATGATGCTGAAAATAGTAGTGCTGCAATGGGTGGTGCTGTAATGGATGATGCTGAAAACGGTGGTGCTGTAATGGGTGGTGCTGGAATTTGCGGTGCTAGGATGGGATGTGGTCACTGAGCAAAATTTCCTATGTTAGAGTATCCCTGAATATTGCTTCTTTGTGTTTGCCTGGCATAGATGCCCATTTATACCCGATGTTATTTCTCACCTGGATGTGCGACACAACGATTAGGGTTTCTCAAGCATTTCCTTACGAGGCTCTATGTGGAAATGTCAGATGATGCTTAACATGTGTGTCGTGAAACGGGAGACTAAATCTGGGGGATGCCACTTCTGATAGATCTGCACTAGACGACTCCCATCATCTTGTTTCCCCAGGAGATACTGTCAGCCAGACTCTGACAGGTAAGAACATCATTCCTGCCGTATCTCCATTATCTTTTCCCTTCCCACTCGCCCACAGATGTCCTCTCGCTAGTCCTTATTGTAAGAAGAGTCTATCTTCATCTGCATTGTACTCGTCAAGCATTGTGCATATGTACTACCTTGCAACATAGTTCCTCTGGTGTACAAGCCTCGGTTGCTTAAGCACCAACTTGCATTATGGATCCTGGAATGTCTTTTCCACATGAAAAGTGTTTACATGTTGACATCGTAGCCGAAGTTTAGGCTATTAGTAGCACTCCATTACTGTCCGACAAGACGACCAACTTGATTCGTGCTGCGAAATTGTCGTCCTCCATCGCGTGGTATTTTTTTAGAAAGACGGCAGGAGGAGGCACGATAGTTTCAGAGCAAGACTCGAGTTAGGTGTTTTGTTGGACAGTAATGGAGGTGCTATTCACTGCCTGTAAGTTATTTTTAGGAGTGAGACGATGATGTTCGCTTCCGTCTCAAACTCCAGAGTTCGCCACTCATGTGTTGATTTCCTTAAAGTGTTTACAAACTTCACTCAATTTCTACTTGTTGCTCATTAACGGCATATTTAGTTGTCTCAGGTTAAGAGTTACAAATCTGCATGAGTTGGAGTACTGACAAATATGAGGATTAAGGCTCAAATTGTAGGACAAGCATTTGTTAAGTCAACATTTTCGTTGATTAGTTTGTTGAATTCGTGACAAAAAGAAATGTTGTCCCAATAAAAATGTTTCCTGCATCATGTGCCTTTGTTTTCAAATTACTGAGCCCTTGCCGTCTTTTCTAGTGGTGGAACACCTCATGGCTTGAATATCGAGCAAAGTTATATCAATCCGTCCCATACTGTGTCATCGGTAATGCTGAGGCCCTTTGACTTCTTTCAGCAATCTTCATCTTACCCTTTCAGTTATGTTGGTGATTATTCCGCTTATTTCCATCTGTGTCCCATTTTCTAAATGAGAACCCAAATTTGTTAAAATAGAGGGAAAATTAATAAAATGACCAGTCCACGACCCATTTTGGGTAGCTTTAAAAAGAATTTGGGCAAATATATGAGTGAGAAGTGGAAGCTTCGAAAAATACCTGAGGTATTGAAACAAATTTTTGGGTAACCATGGGAAAAGGTTGAACAAGTGGGTGGGAGGCGACTAAAATGCCGGGAGCCAGGGGCTAGTAACCTATTCTCCTGTATATATTCCTAAATGTAAAAGGAGAAATTTTCATTTTTCCTCTTGGGCCACCCTGCCTTGGTGGGAGGCGGCCGCCGTGTTGAAAGAAGAAAGAAATAATAGAATATTGGATGTTTGGAGTTTGGAATTATTGGTTTACAAAAAATCCTGCCTAGTATGAGCCAGCAGGCCTTCTGCAGTGTTCCTCCATTCATTTGTTCCTATGTTTTTGTTCTAGATTGAAGTAAAAGTGCTGACAACATGGGTTATACAAAGATATTTACAACAGAGCAAGCCTTTATGAAGACAACGTCTCACTTTTGCCTTGGTACAGCTCTCTTTGAAGAATACGTTGTCTTAATGAAAGCTTACTTTAAGTGTCTTTTTAAGACCCAGCATCGCTCTCTACCAGACATTTCATTTACATATTTACAACAGTATTTCTTGAAAGGAGCTTCTCCCTACGTCTATATCTGTACTTAGCTTTGTGGTGATCTGTACTTAGCTTGTGGTGATCTGTACTTAAGCTTCAGTGGTGATCTGTACTTAAGCTTCAGTGGTGATCTGTACTTAAGCTTCAGTGGTGATCTGTACTTAAGCTTCAGTGGTGATCTGTACTTAAGCTTCAGTGGTGATCTGCACTTAAGCTTCAGTGGTGATCTGTACTTAAGCTTCAGTGGTGATCTGTACTTAAGCTTCAGTGGTGATCTGTACATAGCTCTGTCAGTGGTGATCTGTACTTAGCTCTGTGACGATGTGTCTAGTGTACTGCCTGTGAATCTGAACCATGATGTCCTCCATTGAGCAACTTTACCAGCAGCTTAAGGAGCAGCTTAGGGTGGCTAAGCTCGAGATACGGTGATTGACGGAGGAAAATAAGAGGATTCGTAGTAATCCTCCTGTTATGAGTCCTCAGGTCAGGAGAGGAACCTGGACAGTGGCCGAGCATCATTGTACAAAGAACCAGAAGAATACTGTAAAAACTTCGGACCCATTTTCTGTGCTACCTGAGGAATGTGGGTTGTCTACAGGGAACATCACAATGAGCACCAAGCAATCATTGGCAGGCGAGGATGAGTTGACATCCCTTGAAACCCAACGAAGACCATTTCAATGAAGGCCATCCCAACGAAGACCATCGAGAACATCACGACAAACTCTGCCAGTGAAGGTAAGAACATTGTTTTAGTTGGGGACAATCAGGTTAAGTATATGGATAGGGATTTTTTTCTTAGGGATAGGAAGAGAAGGCAGAGGGTATGTTTTCCTGGTGCTGGGATGGAGGATATTGTTAGCCGTTTAGATGACATCATGAAAGGTAATGGGAGGAATCCTTTTATCTGCCTCAGTTTGGGAGGAAACGATGTTGCAGAGGTATGAGTGAGGACCTGATTAGCAGGTATAGGACAGCAATAGAGATAATTAAGAAGCAGGGTGGGAACCCTGTCATATGTGGTATTTTGCCCAGGAGAGGAATTGGAAATGAACGGTTGTCCAGAACAACTGGTGTCAATTGCTGGCTGGACAAACACTGTAAGGAAGATGCAGTAACATTCATTGACAACTGGGACCTCTTCTATGGCAGAAATTACATGTATGCCAGGGATGGGGTTCACTTATCTAGGTATGGGGAGGGGGCACTGGCCAATGCAGTGGAGGGAGGTCTTGAGGACATCTCTCCAAGAGAGAACCCGCCATAATGGATTTAAATTAGATAGGTGTGGTATACTTTTAATAATGTATTGTAAAGTTGTTTTTATTCTTGATCTTTTTGAAGGAATTCGACTTTTGAACAACTTATTCAGTGTTATGTTTCATGAGAGTGAAAATGATTCGGAAAAAAGTATGAAAGGAAGAAATAAAATAAAGAGAAGTGTTAAAGTGGACTAGACGATGGAGAAAAATCAAAGTGAAGTTGTGGATAGTGGAGAGCGTAAAAGTGAGAAAATGACGGAGTATGTGAAGGTGAAGCAGATGATTAAAAAACAAAAATAAAATAAATAAAAGGAAAAGAATGAGTTGATAATAAAATACTTAAATAAAAGAAAGTTATAGAAAGAAAAGGTTCAGCTGGTCATGGACGACCAGAGAGTTCCAATAACAGTTAAGGATAGGAATCTTAAGATTTCCAGGTGTCTCAGAAACGTCCCTCCATTGAACGAAATGGACCCAGATATATTTTTCTGGCTATTTGAAAAGGATGGCTCAGAGCTTGGAGTGGCTGGATGAGTTTCACTATATTAGTTCAGCGTGTTCTGACTGGTTGGAATCTCACCATCTGTGTCAAGGTGTCGAAAAGTAGGTACCGGGGATAGTCATTAAGTAAAAAAATCTGTTTTGATAGGCTGAACTGGTCTCAATTTTTATTTTGACATTTATTGAGATTTGAGAAGAAAAAGGTAAAAGATGAAGTGTTATTAGTCTAAAAGAGAACTTAATACAACCGAGGTGTCGGACTTGTGGCGTAAGTGGAGACTGCAACTAGTGGATGCTGCTGGAGCAGTGTAAGAAATACATGTCTACGTGTGAAAATATATTTAATGGAAAAACCGCGTAAGGAAGGTAGGAATGCTAGTCATTTTAACGAAAAAAATGTAAATTATCTTGCTGCAAAAAAGTTGTCTCCCACCATTTTTATGTATTGTGGTGTAAAGAATGCAAGCATATGATCGTACATTAATATGTTCTGTGAGATCTTTGTTTTTCTGTTCTAAAAAAATTTGCAGGGTAGATAGGACTTACTATGTATAGATCAAACCAAACAACGGGGCGAAACGTTGTCAATAAAGGATCACATTATACTGGTTAAGTGTTTACATTTCCAAACCATACCACGGGTAGGGTTGGAACCAGCGGTCAGAGAGTCATAAGACTCCAGTTTTATGACTCTCTAACCACGAGTTCTATCTCCACCCATGGTATGGTTTGTTTGCAATCGTGTCATTACGATTGCGTAAGTTATGTATCGATCAATAACACTATTTCTCCTAAGAACGTTCAATGAAATATAGGCATAGCGCAACTTTGTTTGTAAATAATATCAATGAGCTAACCACAAATATTTCTCGAATTTTGACTTCCCAATAAAATTATGACTGACATTACTCATACTGATACAGATAGACAGCTGATGATCGCCTCGTTGAGCACACTATTGCCAGTTGAGCCAAGTCACATTACTTTTGACTTTGTCAGATACGTTTACACAGACATTCTCTTAGGGTCAACTCATTCCACACTGCTCGTTATATCTAATATAGTTCCCAGATGTTAGCTTGCAACACTATGAAATTCTTTTATCTCCTCCTCGATTGCAACTTCTCGTGGAAAAGTCACATTCTTTCTCAAGACTAAATGCTTTAAGTATATTACTAATGTTTTTTTTTTTTTTATAAATTTTGAAAAGTCAGGATTATTGATTCTTAAACCAGATTAAGGGGTAACAGGAAGGTTGTGTTATTTTGATTGTCAAAAAAAATATGAAAATTTCTCGTGATGTTGGTGTTAACTATATAATGGCAGCGATCCATGAAGCTTGGCAGGGAGGGAACAATGGCTTCCACAGACACTGCCTAAATTGGAGGAGAAATTGAAATATATGTTGGAAGAGTACCATTGTTCCACACATTCAGTGTGAACTACTTTGTATCTCTTTTTCCCATTGCAAAGGAAAAAAAATGTGCATATGTATGTGAAATGTTTGTGGCGGGGTCTTGAACCCTGTAATAATTCAGTTAACCTAGAAGGTATAATGAATCAACTAAGAAATAATTACAAAATAATTACTTTTTACTGTTACCCTAATACTTTTGGAACATTATTTTCAAAATGAAGCCGAAAGAACGTATGCAGCATACCGTATTATCCAGCATATAAGACGCACGGTCATATGAGACATATAAGACGATGTTACCAAGCTGTTGTAACGTAACGTTTATAAACAACTGCTAAAACGTAACCCAGAACCTACCCTTGACCATGACCTTGAGTATATAAGGAGTAACCTAATTTCCAAAGCTTTTTGTGGGGAAAAAAATGCGCCTTATATGCCGGAAAATACGGTAACTAAAATGACTTTTTACAACATGCATGCTGCGTGTATATGAATTCGATTTGATTTTTTTTAATTAATTTACTTTTTCTTATGGAATGAATTTCGGTGT
The DNA here is from genome assembly GCA_009830355.1 of Cherax destructor. Classification (NCBI taxonomy): domain Eukaryota; kingdom Metazoa; phylum Arthropoda; class Malacostraca; order Decapoda; family Parastacidae; genus Cherax; species Cherax destructor. Next base: position 160,132 of record WNWK01001523.1, on the reverse strand, counting down.
TATTTCTTGTAAAACCCCATTAAAAAATATATGGGAGCAATCGAAGTTAAATTATCGCATGTATTTTTTTTTTTTTTAATTTTAGCCAAAAAGCGTAATTAATGTGTATGTGAAAGAGTTGGGATTTTCAGACTTTTAGAACTGTGTGCGCACACTAGATATGATAAATGTATGAATTATGAACATAACCAGCATGGTGCCACACATTTTGAACTAACGTTAATATTAACAACGAATAAATGACTACATTTGTTTCATAAAATATATTATATATCAAAATTCGTCCAGGTTATACATACAAGATAAGGATTATTACATGTTATTGAGCATTCCAGACGAAGTTTTTGTAGGTAATGGCTTCGTATTACATTCCGTCTTTCATTTGTATCTGATCATCTTCAGGTTTTCTGGAGCTGCTGATAGATCTGGTGGTCGTGGTTCAAGTCGACTATTGTCTAATATCAATCCATAATCTTCTTTAGCCAAGAACGTGCTAATCCACAGCTGAACTTTTAAATAGATATGAATGCTGTCATATGTTACTGCAGCTTTTGGTGGCAAAGTGTAAAACTGGGCAGAAGTATCTGCAGAAACTTTAAAGAAATCACAGTAACGCAGAGCATCTAATACTTCACATGGGGCACCACTGTAGAAGGCAGGTAAGCTTCTCTTTTCCAGCTGTCTGTTGTCAGTGTCTGTTGATGTGAGTGGTCTCCAGTGATTGATGTGAGTGGTCTCCAGTGTTTGATGATGTGAGTGGTCCCCAGTGTTTGTTGACGTGAGTGGTCCCCAGTGTTTGACGTGAGAGGTCCCCAGTGTTTGGAGGCTTGAGTGGTCCCTAGTGTTTGTTGACGTGAGTGGTCCCCAGTGTTTGACTGAGTGGTCCCCAGTTTTGATGAGTGGTCCCCAGTGTTTGTTGATGTGAGTGGTCCCCAGTGTTTGTTGATGCGAGTGGTCCCCAGTGTTTGTTGATGTGAGTGGTCCCCAGTGTTTGACGTGAGAGGTCCCCAGTGTTTGGAGACTTGAGTGGTCCCTAGTGTTTGTTGACGTGAGTGGTCCCCAGTGTTTATTGACGTGAGTGGTCCCCAGTGTTTGTTGACGTGAGTGGTCCCCAGTGTTTGTTGATGTGAATGGTCCCCAGTGTTTGTTGATGTGAATGGTCCCCGTGTTTGTTGATGTGAGTGGTCCCCAGTATTTGTTGATGTGAGTGGTCCCCAGTGTTTGTTTATGTGAATGGTCCCCAGTGTTTGTTGATGTGAATGGTCCCCAGAGTTTGTTGATGTGAGTGGTCCCAAGTGTTTGTTGATGTGAGTGGTCCCCAGTATTTGTTGACGTGAGTGGTCCCCAGTGTTTGTTGATGTGAGTGGTCCCAAGTGTTTGTTGATGTGAGTGGTCCCAAGTGTTTGTTGATGTGAGTGGTCCCCAGTGTTTGTTGATGTGAGTGGTCCCAAGTGTTTGTTGATGTGAGTGGTCCCAAGTGTTTGTTGATGTGAGTGGTCCCAAGTGTTTGTTGATGTGAGTGGTCTCCAGTGTTTGTTGATGTGAGTGGTATCCGGTGTATGTTGATGTTAATGTCCTCCAGTGTATGTTGATATTAATGTCCTCCAGTGTATGTTAATGTTAATGGTCTCCAGTGAATGTTAATGTTAATGTCCTCCAGTGTATGTTAATGTCCTCCAGTGTATAATGTCCTCCAGTGCATGTTGCTGTGCATGATCCCTCCTGTGTGCACAGCTTTAACTTAAGTTGCATTATATATTATGCAAAATATTCTGTTTATTTTATACTACATTACCTCTACTGTATTTTGCATACGATAAAAAATACCTCACCCACCAGAAAGACAGAGCAAATGCTCCACTTTTTCAACAGTTTCGAAGTTTTTACCAATCATTTTCATCATTAAAATTTCCATTCTCATTATCCTGACTATCATCATCGTTGCATTCATCATTACCCTCATCATAATCATCATAGTCATCATTGTAATATTCACCTTCGTCAATACCATCAGTGACGATTCTGTTAAAGTAGCTACTCTGATAGTTACTATAATTTATTATAACTGTTAACATGATAGAGATTTAAGTATTATGCTTACGGATTCTTAAGGCTATGCACTGAAGTAGTGCAATATAATCAACGTTTCATTGAAAAATCAATCACCATCATCAATCACCTCCATCATCTTGATGATAGCAGTTGATTTTTCCCCGAAACAATGACTGTATTTCATTATTTCAATAAATGTCATAAGAAGCCACCACTTGAACAAGTCTTTTCCCAGTACAAAAAAAATATAAATATATATTCTCATCCTGGAACCAAAAAACTCATTAACATCAACCTACTACTGTATAAAATTTCATGCTCTATCAACACATTATCTTACATGACAGCATTTAATTATTTAGAGAGATAATGCCTTTGATATGCGTAAATAATTACGAGGTAATCATTACCCGATCAGTAGAAATTATCAGTGTGTGCCAGCAATGAATGACAGATGTTAATTCACTTAGGACTTCATTAGGCTTGCTTCACAAAGGCTGTGTACATATACAAAGGTGTGTATCTCTTTGTAGATACACCAAAATGAGTATATCTCTTTGTATATACAGCAAGAAGTGTGTATCTCATTGGATATACACCAATAGGTGCGTATCTCTTTGTATACACACCACGAAGTGTGTATTTCATTGTATATACATTATGAGGTATTTATCTCTGTATATACATAAAAAAGTATCTCTCAAGAGCATATACACTACAAGGTATTCATCTCGAAAGGAATAAACACCTATTTGTATATCAAGATATACAGTATATAAATCTGTGTGTGTCGATGTGTATTCTCATGGAGGTGTTTGTGTGTGTATGAACTAAAATGTGTATCTCTCATTGTATATTTACCAAAAAGTATATCAGAGCATATATAGTGGAGATGTGTATATCTGTATATACACTGATGGGTGTATATACACTGATGAGTGTATTCCTTTGTTTATAAATGCCTAATGGTGTGTATCTTTCATTGTAAATACAGAGGGGCTTGTATGTCTCATTGTAAATCAGATTATTTAGGTTGTACATTATTAAAAAGGGATTATTCAAGTGATGTTAGCATGAATGTGGATAACACTGATGGTATACAGTACCGTCAAGTTGATGAATAAGACAAATATGCAACAATTGGATATTTTTATTGCCTAACGGGTTTCTTCAGTCGAAAATAAGAAACCGTAGAATTCTGGGAGCAGTTGCATTTTTTTCAACGTGATCAGTCCATTACCCTCAGGATAAAGCATAGGCATGCAATAGGACTTTATAACAATAGAGATATCCATGTGTTGTATGTGACTTATTTATCAATGTGAATCACGATCTATGTGATGCAGTTGACAAATTTTAAGCTTGACAAACCAGCACTTAACATTAGATTATATTTTGCCTAGGGTATAAACTACCACAGTTCATTCTATAGGGTGGTTTTAAATATTCCTTGGGTTACTTAAGAAACTTCTTTGGAAAGCCTAGGGAACTTTCTCAGATATGTTAAAAACTTTCCTGTGAAGCTTAAACTTCCTTGTGTAACTTCGAAATGGGTTGCTTCAAAACCATCTTCGGGAAGCTTCAGAAACTTCTTTGAGCAGCTTCAAAATCTTCCTGCGGTTCCTTTAAGCCTCCAGCTCCGCCTTCAGGATAAGGCGGAGCTGGAGGCTGCTAGGAGAGATATACAGCTCCTTAGAGGAAAGATTCATATTCAGAACAAGAACTTGGAGACCAGCTGCAACGAAGTGGTGGCCATCCGAATCGATGATGGGACCTGACTACACTAGTGCAAGCTGCTGGGTAGGAAGGGAATGGAGCTGATAGTGAGGAAGAACAAGGAGACTGTGTGGAGACCACCAATTTCTTTGCAGTGCTGTCTGACGAATGTGGGTCAGTTACCGAGAACGACCCAACGAACTGCACGATGAAGGACTCCAGTCAAGGTACGACCATTGTTCTTGTTGGTGACAATCATATTAGGTTACGGACAGGGCTTTTTGTTTGAAGGATAGGAGTAGGGGGAAGAGGATTTGTTGTCCTGGGGCTGGGACGGCATTATGAATGATACTCGTATCAACCCTACTATAACCCTGCCAAATCATTGCCTCAGTACTGGAGGCAATGAAATGGCAGGCGTAGATGTGAGGATTTTATTAGCAAGTGTAAGGCAGCGATAAATATAAGTAGGAAGAGAGGGTGCCATGTAATGTGTGTGCCATTTTACCGAGGAGTGTTGGAAATTAATGGACGTCTAGAGCAATTGGTGTTAATTGCTGGGTCAACATGCAATGTATGGATATTACAGTACCATTCATTGGTAAGTGAGACCAGTTCCATGGTATAAATGGCATGTATGCCAGGGATGGGGTTCACTTTTCTAGGATAGGAGTGGCAGCTTTACTTAGGTCATTGACAGGTGCTGTTAGGGTTTTAAACTAAAAAGAGTTAGAGGTATCGATTTTTGTAAAGAAAATGGATTGTAGACAAATGATTTAGACTGCATTATCAAGATTTTAATATCCCTTTATAAGAAACAAATGCTAATAAGGACAGGGAGGCGTAAAAGGAAAAAAAAAATTAATATATTCTATAGAAAACCTTGTAGCGCTAGAAATAAGATGAACGACTTGAGATTAGTTGCATGTGTGGCAAACAATATTTTCGCATTAACTGAGACGTGATATAATTTGAAAAGTCAGAAGGTGATTGCCGAGTGCCACATTCAGGGGTTTAAGTTATTCCATGTTGAAAGAAGTTATATGAAAAGGGTGGGATGGCGCTCTATGCCCGATAAAATTTGAACTACTGCATATAAACGAGTATAAGGACTTAAAGAGCACAGAGTCTTGGTTGAATTTGTAAAGGGATGCGAAAAGTGAGTAAAGGTGTAATAAAGCAACCCTTGAACTTACAGGGACCAAGAGAGACTTCTTTGGGAGGAAAGTATAAAGTCTTTGAGTTAGGATAACAAGTTATATAACCTGCACAAACTGTATGACTGTAAACAAGAGCATTTCACCCCTTCGTATCTGAAACCTCTCTCAAGACGCTCATCACTATAATTCCTTCTTTAAATCACATGCAAAGGAAACTGCTTTACTGTTAGTACTAACATTTTTGATATATTGGATAGAGTGGTTCTCTTGGACGAATCTGCCTGGATTTCGTACTTATTTCTGCAACTTGCAAGCTCCTGATGCATTGATTGCCACATGAGAGGCCTAGAGGTATCATTCAATATATATATATATATATATATATATATATATATATATATATATATATATATATATATATATATATATATATATATATATATATAGGGAGTTTACTCCACAATAGTTCCCCTGAAAAATATTTTTATATATCTCTGTGAAAGATGATTTAGTAGGCATGTAAACAATAAGTGGGAGCCTGGCGGCTGTGGGCTGCTGGTAGTGTCTCGACCTGACAGCTACAGTGAGGGATTGCTTCTCCACAAGTCCTGTTGATTATTTTCCCAAAGATTCCGCTCTCAGGATATCGGTAAACTGCCTCATATTTCGTCAGGTTATTCGGCCATTACCTCGCTCTCCAGCCCGGCAGGTAGCCGATTTGGGCTGATATTGCGACACACCTTAAGGAAGGTGCTTTCCCTTACGCATAGACCACTACATGTACATGCTCTTGTTACCTGTCTGTCGTTCGTGAAATTTCCATATCATTTTATACATGCATTAAGATTTGTTGGCCCACGCACACATACTCTCGCACGCACGCACGCACGGGGCCAGGAGCTGTGATTCGACCCATGCAACCACAACTAGGTGAGTACATGCACGCACGTACACATACACGTTCGCACACATGCACGCTCGCACACATGCACGCATACGCACAAACACACACACACACACACACAAACCTGAGAATAGCGTTCCGATATATCAGTAGGGAATCGTTCAAGACTCTGTATACCGTGTACGTCAGACCCATACTGGAGTATGCAGCACCAGTTTATAACCCACAACTGGTCAAGCACGTCAAGAAATTAGAGAAAGTGCAATGGTTTGCAACAAGGCTAGTTCCACAGCTAAGGGGAATGTCCTACGAAGAAAGGTTAAGGGAAATCGGCCTGACGACATTGGAGAACAGGAGGGTTAGGGGTGACATGATTACGACATACAAAATACTGCGTGGAATAGATAAGATGGACAGAGACAGGATGTTCCAGAGAGGGGACACAGAAACAAGGGGTCACAATTGGAAGTTGAAGAATCAGATGAGTCAAAGGGATGTTAGGAAGTATTTCTTCAGTCACAGAGTTGTCAGGAAGTGGAATAGTCTGGCAAGTGATGTAGTGGAGGCAGGAACCATACATAGTTTTAATAGGAGGTATGATCAAACTCATGGAGCAGGGGGAGAGAGGACCTCGCAGCGGTCAGTGAAGAGGTGGGACCAGGAGCTGTGTCTCGACACCTGCAACCACAAATAGGCAAGTACACACACACACACGGTCAGTAATTCATTTAGGTTCAAAGTTACAGCGAAACGAAATGACGTATCGTAATTAGCTTTGTTTCTAATAGTCTTTAGTATAGTTATAGAAAACGACACTCCATTCTCGAAGCTCTGTTTACCTACCTATTTTATTAAAGATTACAAGAAATGCGCCTTCCAGATCTTTAACTTTCCTCGCGGCGACAATACAGTGGTACCCCGGATTTCGTACAGATTCCAACTTGAACAATTATGTAAGTGTATTTTTGGGGTTCTGAAACGGATTAATCTAATTTACATTCTTCCTTATGGGAACAAATTCGTTCGGTAACGGCACTCGAACAGCATTCTGGAACGAATTATTAACGAAATCCGGGGTACTTCCTGCACGCACATCATCTTGCGTGATTGCCATGTTACCCTAAATGTCTTTACAACACTCGCCCAAGGCAATATCAGTGTCTCCACCGCCACTTGCGCCTTTGTCAAGGATCTCACTTGAACTAACATTCACATCCTGAAGTAGTCCCAAGAGGGGTTTACGACATTCCCTGTGAGCCATAATGTGAAGTATGCTTGTTCATTTATACCAACAGATGTGATGACCTGAACACTGCATCCGTGCAACATTGTTCCACCACAAACAGCCTTAATATACTGAAGGATGCCGGTACGAAGAACAAAAAGATACAATACAGTGACTGGAACAATACATTACTACTACTATTGATACCACCATTGCTATTGTCTCCCTTCACCCTTCTCTCTCCTACAATTCACTTTGAATATTTAATGTTTGTATTGGTTTGACAAAGCCCCATGTGGGCGAAACGTCTCTTAAATGAAGCTCACCATTTGTTGCATTAGTGTCTTCTTTATAAGATTTCCTTTTTGAAGACAGTCTGAGGTCTATTATTATCCTCATGTTTATTTGAGAAACTTACAATACAATGCCCCTTCATGTTGCTCCCTCCAAGGGAAAATATTTTTTTTAATTTAATTTAATTTAATTACACAGCATATTCGATGTACACTCTAAGAAGAATGTTATAAAGAGTCAGTATTCAAAATTTTCTATTGATGAAAACCTGTTTCAAAAACGCATTAGTTTTCATTTACCCACATTGAAATTCATCTTACTCGTCTCATATCTCTGTGTTATGCTTTCCATTGGTATACTCAGCTATTTATATTAGCTTATTCGTGGTTGCAGGTGTCGAGTCACAGCTTCTGCCCCCGCTTCTCTGCTGGTCTCTACTGTATGTGTGTGTGTGTGTGTGTGTGTGTGTGAAGAGAGAGAGAGAGAGAGAGAGAGAGAGAGAGAGAGAGAGAGAGAGAGCGAGCAGATGCACTACGCGCCGAGCAGTTGACAGAGAAGCTGCATCCACTACTTGATGGTTGTTTAGTCTTCACTGTGAGAGTGAGAGTGCACCGGCAAGACATAAACAACAATAAGATGACTCCTCCTTAATTGTAACATCTTGCGGAACCAATTATATTGCTGCTTTGGAGAAATTGAGTTGGAAGTGCCAGTGCCATTTCATTGGTGTTCCACTACTGTTTCAGTCGATTGTCATTGCATTTTTTCAGTTGAGAGATAATAATGTTTCAAGTGCAACTGAGTGTTTCTGTTTCACTTATTGGCACTGCTGTTTCAGTTTAATATTTCCATTGTTACCTTTGAGCGCTTCTGCTGTTTCAGTTAAGAGTGTTTACATTGTTTCATTTAAGAGTGTTTATATTGTTTCAGTTAAGAGTGTTTACATTTTTTTCAGTTAAGAGTCTTTACATTGTTTCAGTTAAGAGTGTTTACATTGTTTCAGTTAAGAGTGTTTACATTGTTTCAGTTAAGAGTGTTTACATTGTTTCAGTTAAGAGTGTTTACATTCTTTCAGTTGAGTGTGTTTACATTGTTTCAGTTAAGAGTGTTTACATTTAGTTAAGAGTGTTTACATTCAGTTAAGAGTGTTTACATTCAGTTAAGAGTGTTTACACTCAGTTAAGAGAGTTTACATTCAGTTAAGAGTGTTTACATTCAGTTAAGAGTGTTTACATTCAGGTAAGAGTGTTTACATTCAGTTAAGAGTGTTTACATTGTTTCAGTTAAGTGTCACTTTTTTTTTAGTTAATATTTCACTTGCTTGCTGTTGCAGTTATGATATAATTTATTTAGATAACCGACAGGTTGAAGAATGAGCAGCATTTCTTTCATTCTTCAACTGCAGCTTTATTAGAAAGTCCAAAAAGGAGACCCTGAAAATATTACCTGGAGGGTGTATACCTGGAGGGTGTATAACTGGAGGGTGTATACGTGGAGGGTATATACCTGGAGGGTGTATACCTGGAGAGTGTATACCTGGTGGGTGTATACCTGGAGAGTGTATACCTGGAGGGTGTATAGCTGGAGGGTGTATACCTGGTGGTGTATACCTGGAGGGTGTATACCTGGTGGTGTATACCTGGATGGTGTATACCTGGTGGTGTATACCTGGAGGGTGTATACCTGAAAGGTGTTCAGGTCCGGTCCATGACCAAGCCAGATTTTTTCTTCTGTTCCTCCAACATTTCGTGTTTACATCTCATAACACGAGGCCTCATTCAATCGGCTTCAAAATTTCAACGCTTGTGCGCGGTCACTAGGACCAAATTCTTGGAACAATTGGCAGGCGCAAGAGCCCTGTGACCCAAGTTATTGAACTCATTCCCAGCATCCAAAAATGGCTAGGATAAATTCATGTACGTAGGAGTAGATTTGGCTTTTTTATTTGTACAATAGTGTGACATTTTTGTTCCCTTTTAAATCAGGTTAAATATATTTCGGATTATTTCTTCTGAGAGGCTTCAGTAAGTAATGGGTGATGCCTTTTTTGGGCAGGATGATACCCATTAAGTTTTGCCTGCGTGTCTTCGAGAGGGAGCTGGACAGATACCTAAAGTCAGTACCCGATCAGCCGGTCTGTGCCCCGACTGTGACACTGTCTAAATGCAACCTTCTTACAGGCCAAGCCAGCAGTGCCCTGACTATGACACTGCCTTGCCAACGGTCGCATTTCTTGTCGAAAGACAGCTTGGGAGACTAAAAAAAACGTGATTGTATTCTACGGGAAACAGCTGTGTTAAAAACTATATACCATCATCAATATTTAAAACAAATAATTAGTAATATATACTTGTTAACTAGAAATATTAGATAAGTGGTCTAATACAACAAAATTTTATCAGCATAATTTTTGCTTGCATACCGAATTGGTTGATTATTTTGCAAGGGATACGAAGAGAGCAGAGTTAATACCGATAATGCAGTCGTGATGTCAGGGCTTTCTTACATTGACGGGGAAGCGCAAAATCGGTAGGGTGTTATAATGTGCTTGGGAAATTGAAGTAAATCACGTTTGATCCTAGGAAGGGAAACGTTGCTTCAAATTTCATGGTTCAAAGATCCTTGACTATCAAGACTCTTCTTAATACTTATAATATAAGTAGTTAAAGTGGTGCTGTTGAAACACTAATTACAAACTAAAGTGTAATGAACACTTGTAAATACTCAGTAGTAACTCACATAGATACTGAAACTCAGGAGATTAATTGATCTGTATATTTCGATCCTCTTCTGGGATCCCAGAAGACGATCGAAATATTCAGATGAATTAATCTCCTGAGTTTCTGTGTCTATGTGGGTTATTATAGAGCACTGTACTGAAACATTGATGAGTTCATTTACTGAGGAAAATACTAGGGATATACTCGTTAAATATCTTGTGTTTGGCGATTACCTGACGGAGGATCGAGCCTTCATAACTTCACCAGCTATAATCATCTACATCGGCTGACACTTCATTTAGCAACTATAATAGTAATACAAATAATAATAATAATAAAGATAATAATAATAATAATTTCATGATATCAGCACACTGTCAGCGTTTCCTCGCTCGCTGGTTCTCATTACCATAATGACCGCGTATGGTTCTTTTTGTGTCCCAAAACACACAAAGCAAATATACAAAGTTTACCATGAAAACAAAAGGAAGAGCGAGATGTGTGTTCGGTGCAGTAAGGATGGTAGTGATGATGTCAGCAGGAGTGTGGGTAGTGGTAATGATGTCAGCAGGTGTGTAGGTAGTGGTAATGATGTCAGCAGGAGTGTGGGTAGTGCTAATGATGTCAGCAGGAGTGTGGGTAGTGCTAATGATGTCAGAAGGAGTGTGGGTAGTGGTAATGATGTCAGCAGGAGTGTGGGTAGTGCTAATGATGTCAGCAGGAGTGTGGGTAGTGGTAATGATGTCAGCAGGAGTGTGGGTAGTGGTAATGATGTCAGCAGAAGTGTGGGTAGTGGTAATGATGTCAACAGGAGTGTGGGTAGTGGTAATGATGTCAGCAGGAGTATGTGTAGTGGTAATGATGTCAGCAGGAGTGTGGGTAATGGTAATGGTGTTAGCAGGAGTGTGGGTAGTGGTAATGGTGTTAGCAGGAGTGTGGGTAGTGGTAATTGTGTTAGCAGGAGTTTGGGTAGTGGTAATTGTGTTAGCAGGAGTGTGGGTAGTGGTAATGGTGTCAGCAGGAGTGTGGGTAGTGGTAATGGTGTCAGCAGGAGTGTGGGTAGTGGTAATGATGTCAGCAATAGTGTGGGTAATGGTAATGGTGTCAGCAGGAGTGTGGGTAGTGGTAATATTGTTAGGAGTGTGGATAGTGGTAATGGTGTCAGCAGGAGTGTGGGTAGTGGTAATGATGTTAGCAGGAGTGTGGGTAGTGGTAATTGTGTTAGCAGGAGTGTGGGTAGTGGTAATGGTGTTAGCAGGCGTGTGGGTAGTGGTAATGGTGTCAGCAGGAGTGTGGGTAGTGGTAATGATGTCAGCAGGAGTGTGGGTAGTGATAATGATGTCAGCAGGAATGTGGGTAGTGGTAATGGTGTTAGCAGGAGTGTGGGTAGTAGTAATGGTATTAGCATAGGTGTAAGTAATGGTAATAATTTAAGTCATGGTTTGCTTCAACCTCCATATTTGCTTCTGGCATCTGTCTCCTCCTTATGTGTAAAGAAAAAAGTAATTTTATGCTCTTCATTAAGATTATAGTTCGTAGATATATGAAGATCCAATCTAAGTTTTATTATTAAAGACAAGGATTTTACTCGTGAGTTTTGGTCCTGACACAAGCTGCTCCTTCCTGCCACATGCATGAAATCTCCGCTTACCTTTAATCGTCCAAGTTTCCAAATTTCTCTGAGCAAAACATCGCCAGGTACAAAATTCTATGAAATCGTAAGTTGTGACTTGATAAGTCCAAAAAGGACCGAAACGTCGTCTCAAAGGCCTTACAGGGGGTACATTATGTATCCTTCAACTGTTCTAGTTCATACTAACCTCCCAACTGAACTCTTGCAGGTATGTAGACAAAGACAATGTAGACAAAGGTATGTGGACAAAGGCATAGGAATATATGAACAATGACAAAGGGGTATGTAAACAAAGACACTGGGGTATATATACCATATGTACAGTAAGGGTGAGAAGAGAGACTGAGCGAATATTTGAGAAGGACTTAAGCCAAATTCTAACCACACTGCTTCAGTTACACCTGAAAAAAAGACAGAAAAGGACCAAGTAATTTAACTGAAGTGGGAAGTTGATGATCTTATGAAAAATAACAAGGAAGTCTGTGACATGTTGATCAAATGACGAAGTATTTTTGGTGAAAACTGAGAAAGTCTTGGGAAATGGGTGCTGCGAAAGTTACTAGACGCCGTACACTCAACAGGAAAAGAGGTAAAGAAACCATTCATGAAACTGAATACAGTGAAGTCCATTGGGACTTGACAAGGCGCTAATGTAAATTCTACGAGGAGCAAAAGCACTGTCCGAACCATTCTCCAAGATTTATACCAAGTCACTGGACTCAGGACAGCTGCCAGAGTTCTAGAGAGACAGGAAACAAACTCCAGAACAGGAGAGATGGATGATGGACTGCGTTTTCTTGTATTGCAATAAGGCATTTGACACTAACCCACAAGAGGCTTGGGGAGAAATTTGAAGTACAGGCGGGGAAAACAAGGAACATATTCCGGTGTATCAAGGAGTACATTAGGTGAAGGATGGAAAGAGTGATTCTCAGGGAAGAGACGTCAAAATGGAAAAGCTTAACAATTACTGCATGTTCTCCGATAATAAAACTAATGAGAATGAAACCCAGATAAGGACAGGGAAAGGATGCAACTCTATTTGTACAAACTGAAAAAATTAGCAAGATCGGTAGTTGCTTTAATTCATTACCAGCAAATGCAAGGTTAAAAAGATTGGGGAAAGAGGCTGCAGAACTCATTCAGTAAGACCTCAATGTAAGTATAGGACCTGGAATATCGCCTGAGGATCACATCAGCCGAATAATTTCTGAAGCTAATGATCGTCTGGTAAAGCAAGGTAGCCTTCAGCAATCTTCACAAAGAGTAATTCGAGTTCCTTTGTACAAAGTCTATCAGGCCTATATAGTTTCATGCAACACTAGCATGAATTCCACACCTAAAAAAGCATATTAAGAAACTGGAGTGTGTAAAAGTATGCAACAAAGCTTGTTCCAGACCTTGTCATATGGGAGGGTAAGGAATGGGGGATAATCGGGGAAAATGGGAGTAAAAGGGTTGGGGAATATGGGAGTAAAAGGGTTGTGGAATATGGGAGTAAAAGGGTTGTGGAATATGGGAGTAAAGGGAGGGAGTACGCAGAAGAGGTGAGTCGAGTCACAGGAGCGGAGGTAATGTGAGGTCACTGGTGACTACACCATCACCTCTCATTACCACCACACTACTTATCCTCTCAATACTTGAAATAAAATAATAAAATAAAGTATAAGAATAAAGAATAAAACTGGGAACAGTGAATATTACTATTCCACTCAAACACAGTTTATTATTAAGTCCTTGTACAATAATATATCTGGGAACAGGAGAACACTATTGGGTTTAGATAAATGGGGATTGTACATGAACAGTGAGACAACGGTTACAATTAAACTGACGAAACAGAATATAACTTACAATGTAGTTCAGAGGACAGTTCACCACAGGAACTCAGTCACACTCTAGCCACAGGTCCCGGGACCTACACAGCGCAAGCACGGCCCCAAGCCAATACTCTCCCCAGTGTCTCCAACAGTCTGCCCCAGAGACTCTCCAGCAGCCTTCTCCAAGAGCTCTGCCTACAGGCAGCAGCTCTGCCAGAATCTCCAGCCCAGAGCTCTGCACACAGGCCAGAGCTCCGCCAGAATCTCCCTCTCTAGCTGTTTCATTGAGCTTATATGGTCCTTCAAGCACCCCCCTTCCCCAAGACCTGACGCCAATGGCGTACAAAAGACCTGAGACTTAAGCAGGGAGGCGTGACTGACAGCTATTTGCCAAGTCAAGGTGTGTGACAGTTTACTGGTTAATTAGGTCCCCCTCAGAGACCTCACAAGCACAGTGACCTACATCACAACCTAAGGGGCATGAGATACGAGGAGAATCTAACGGAATTGAATCTAACGACAATGAGGCGCAGTAAAACAGGAAAAATGTGATGATGGTTAAGTCACATGTGCAACAGTTGAGTATATTTATTGTTGAAACGGTTTGCCTACACAGTAGGCTTCATCAGTCAAATACATTTCACTACTACACTTGCGGCATCTGTATTTGACTGAAGAAGCCTACTGTGTAGGCGAAACGTTTCAACAATAAAGATACTCAACTGTTGCGCATGTGTCTTAATTATCAAGACACCTCCTTGAAGGGACGGCTCAGCTGAGAGCATGAAAACACCGGGCTGAAGGGATGGCTGAATAAGGAAACTCTCGACGTCGTCTCAAGTAACATGCGAGCATGCTAAACTCTCGTGTTTGGTCTGGCGAACTAACTTGCCCTCTTGTGACTCCAGCAGTAACTCAATACAAACAGCCTGACATATGTACACTGTTCCTGAGGATGTCAATAACTTGGCTGGACGCTGGCACACCGCTTGCCGGATGGGTAATTCATGAAGGAGGGCGCCCAACTGGTGCAAAATATTAGGTAAAACTTGTGATTTTGGCTTAAATAGCAACGCTCACCTTGCCATATAAGACAAGTGAAAATTTGTGTATGCAATAATTTCGGCAAAATCATTCTGAACATAACGAAAAAAATATATTGCATTGTGTTTGTTTATTATTAAATTAATGTTAACGTATCTAAAATATATTTAGTTGGGTTAGGCTAAATTAAATTGCGCTTGTTGTAATAAGGTTAGGTAGGTTTTCAAAGTTTCTATTGGTACAAAATTATAAATTCTTACATTAACATAAATGAAAAAAATATATCTTTAAACGTATAAGAGAAAATTTTAGAAAATATTTAATTTTAAAGGAGTTCTTGCTAATTGACCAGTTTTACCTAATCGGCACGACATACACATATATATATATATATATATATATATATATATATATATATATATATATATATATATATATATATATATAAATACACCTTTTTCGTTTGTAACGGCATGAGAAAGCTCCTGGAGAGCGGAACGTTCGCATAATAAAATGTGGCATTAGTTGCATCTGTGTCCTTTTAACCAGCTCTTAGCTTGTAAATGAAGTTAGGAACCCTTAACCTAACCTTGTAAAACCCTGTGTAAAAAAACAAGAGAGAGAGAGAGAGAAATAGAACGTGTATAAGTTGAAGGCGTAGTCTCTGTCTACCATGAATGGATATATGTGTGCAAGGAGCACTTCACCTGCCTTCCTTACTCTCTTCCTGAATATTCCAACAACTCCTTACTTATTGCACCCTCGCACCTGCCTACCATTTGTCGCCTCGCTTCACCTCTCTCCCTGTTTTCCTCGTGTTTTTTTCGCCTCCAGGTTCCTAAAAAATGACCCTCGGCAGGTTAATATTTCTCGACCATATTTTATCCTGATGGGAAAAAAATGTAAGCCTGGTCACAGACCGGGCAGAGGGGGCGTTGAGCCCCGATACCCTCTCCAGGTATACTCCTGGTAACATTCATTTTAAATATTTTAGTATGAAAGATTACATCAGGTGGAAGACTTTATCTAGAGAATTCAGACCAATCCCTCACAAATGAATGATTTAGATGGGTTATTACCTTATCTTCCAGCATATAAGGCGCACGAGCATATAAGACATGCAAGACGATGTATCCAAGCAATTGTAACGTAACGTTAGTAAACAACTGCTTAAGCGTAACTTAAAGCCTACCCTTGACCCTGACCTTGAGCATATAAAGCGCAGGGTGATTTTCAAAGACTTTTTTTGAGAAAAAGTGAGCTTTATATGACAAAAAAATGCAGTAATTTGAGGAATAATAATTATACAGAATGTATTGAGCAAGCTGTGATATCGGGTCAAGAGACTAATGTTTAAATCAAATTAACTAATTGATTCATCACGCGTTTATGAAGTTTTAATCTAAAAAAATTCGATTGCCTTGAGAATGTTGCCTCACATAAATAACAAAACTACCATCCTCAGGAGACAGACAACACTAGCACCCCATGCAACACACCATCTCCTTCACGCAACACAGTAGCTCCTCACAGAACACACTAGTTCCCCCACATACCACACTAGTTTCCTAGCACAACAGACCAACAGAATAGCTTCCCACACTACACACCCCACACCCCCTTCCTCACACCAACGCCCCACCACGTCCACACAACGCACCACCACGCCCACACAACGCACCACAACACCCACGCAGCACTCCACCACGCCCACACTTCCCACAACACTCCCACGCACCACGACTCATTTCTCACCACAAAATACACAAGATACAATGTCTTATATGAATGCATTATTCTGTCTGGCTGGTGGTCTATGCTGCAAGAGGTAAGCGATGGGTGCAAAGAGCAAGTAATTCTAACCCTAAAGGAAAGGCGTAGAGAGGTATTTCTTATATAGCTGGCTGCTGACAACTTTTTCTTAGGCAACAGGCAGTATGCGAGGTTTATCCTTGCGCTGCTCTGTTGAAAACGTTTTTTCCTTGGGTAGTAAACCATGTTTCCTCTTCAACGGCCTTTAGACAAAGTTTATTCAGGAGAGGCATACTATATTTAAAGTTTAATCCGGGGCGGCAAGTTTTAGACTTTTGCTCTGAGCTTCAGTGATTGGAGACAAGATTATAATAATAATAATAATAATAATAATAATAATAATAATAATAATAATAATAATAATAATATAATAATAATAATAATCTTTATTTCTACAAGTACAGGATACAACTTATATAAACCATAGCTGACAGTGACATGCTATATAGAAAGCTCCAGGTTATGCAGAGCATTTCGGGCAACCTAGGTTAATTTTGTCCCCCAGGATGAGACCCACATCACCTAGCAGCAAGTTTAGAATTAGCAGAACAGGCGAAATATTCACCAACACTAATCTCAGGTCGAAGGAGATTCGAACCTACGCACCTTGGAACAAGGTACGCAGTGCTCTACCACCGTAAACACTGGTTCAATACCTTGACGCCCAGCTAACGCTAGACGTTTTGGTCCAAGGTAGCCAGCTTTCAGGCAGGTGGCTTTCAGCTTTTCATCTCATCCCCTGCATGCATCGACCGACGATATATTTTTGCAATGTTTAGAATTCACAAAACAGGCGAAATATTCACGCGTTAGCTGGGCGCCCAGGTATTGGACCAGTGTCGTACTCTGGTGGAAATATAAACATAAGCAGTATAATGTGATCCTTTATTGACAACGTTTCGCCCACATAGTGGGCTTTATCAAGTCACAAACAGATCTGCCTGGGAGAAAGGTACATGAGCATATACAGGATGGAGTCAGGTGGAGAATGCTGGGTCAGGTGGAGAATGCTGGGTCAGGTGGAGAATGCTGGGTCAGGTGGAGAATGCTGGGTCAGGTGGAGAATGCTGGGTCAGGTGGAGAATGCTGCATGTGACGATGTTCCGAGTAGGCTGACATAGTCTAGGACCTCAACATAACGGAGCCAGGTGACAGAAGAGGGAATAATAGTGGAAAATCGTTCGGCTTACAGATGTTCCATATATAGGTTCGCCAGGACGGCACTAAGTGGCGATCCCATGGGTAGTCCAAAAGTCTGCAATGACTGCAGCAAATTATACGTGGGCGAAACATCCAGAGACCTCCAAACAGGTATTTCAGAACACCAGTACGCAGGCAGATCTGACGATTCAAGGAATGCCTGTGTTCAACACCGAAATTCACAACCATTTAATTAACTACAGAAACGCAAGACTTATCGCCAGAGAAGACAACACTCAATACCGAAGAATCCTGGAGTCATCACTTATCTGTATATCCGACAACTTCAACCAAAACAGCGGCTTCTATAACATAGCTGAACGCCTTGCCAAGAAACGCCTTCATCGCTAACCCACATAAGAACATAAGAATGGAGGAACACTGTAGATGGTCTACTCATATACTTGCCCAACCTCTTCTTAAAGCTACCCAACGACATTCTCATCATTACTCCCGGACGCTTCAACGTTCAAGCTCTCCAACACAAGCTCAACCAGGTCCAGCCATCAATCCAGTTCACACTAGAAGAAGAAGTCGACAACACTCTTCCTTTCCTTGATGTTCTTCTCTGCAAAGCTGACTGTTCTTCAATAATGAAAGAATCCTTCATGCATTTGCTTACCCAAAACCTAAACTGATTATTAAAAAAACTGTTTTTTTCTCTCTCCGACATAACTAGTACAACTGTTATTTAAAGCTTTCAGTTCTCATAACTATGTTAATGTGCAATAATCAAATCGTCCTGCAACCTTCTTTGGTATTTATGGGCTAATACAAGATGAAACCAATGTAAATATACAATGCCTACATGTATTGACTTGGCCGGCTTTCCAGATGTAAACAATGCATCCTAACATAACAGCCTAGCGTCTAGACTAATTTTGGCCCTGACTTTCCAAATAAATATATTGAACTAATTAATTCCTAATTATTTTGTCAAAATTTAATACATATATCCTACAACTTACAGCCCTCCCTTCCTCTCCCATTATATCTCTTCCTCCCTGTCAATCCCTCCCTGCTTCTCCTTCCCTGCGTTTCCTGGGTGATAATCCATATCCTCTCATAATGGCACATAGTTAATTAACATGTCTCCCTGCTTCTTGTGATTGACTGGACACAGAATCGGTACGAGGATTGACAGGCCAGATCTGATTCACAATATCAGTCTGGCGAGTAACTCATCCATGCTCTTCATTTCTCTTGTAATAATAAGAGATGGAGAGCGCAAGTGTCAGACCTCATTAAAGATCATTTAACGAGGTGATTGCTTTTATGATTCATATTTTGGCAGACAGGTCCAGGTTTTCTGGAACTCGTCTTAGGTTGGTGCTCTCTCTCTCTCTCTCCTCTCTCTCTCTCTCTCTCTCTCTCTCTCTCTCTCTCTCTCTCTCTCTCTCTCTCTCTCTCTCTCTCTCGCTCTCTCTCGCTCTCTCTATTCGTGAATTAATTCTGTGTCTGAATTGGTCAGCACCAAAAATTCTAAATTTTATGAAACTTAACGCTTTTTAGCTTGTTGTAAATCATCACGTGTTGGCACTGTGCCACAGCGATTATCACATTCCTCACTTCCGTATGACACATCAGGACTAACTGCAGATGAGCCTCGGAAATACAAATGGCTGAATATGTAACAAATATGCCCGGTAATTTAAGCAATCTATTATATTTTATGATCAATACATTTCCATTCGAGTTCTCGCCTAGGGAAACGAGACCCTCAATATTTCTCTCCAGCTACGTGATTTATTCTCAGTGGGTAGCTGAAAATATATCCTGATGGTAATGTAGTCTTGTAAAAAAAAAATTACCACCTCCCTCCGTGTCATTGGAGAGGTGGCAATATTTTGATGTCTTCCAGGTTAACAGATTACCCCATATGTGTTTGATATATCGAAAATATGCTGAGAATAGTGAATGCAAAAAATATGTAAAGTACTTACTCTGGATAAAAAATTCTATATATGGTCTTTTTAACGTTGAGTTCCAGCTCCTGAATGCTGAGCCTGTTATTCTGGGCAAACCATTTCGTACTATAGTTCGTGTGTAACTGCACATGCTATCTTAAGAACACAGTTTAATACAAAATCCTGTGCAAACTTTTATGGGAACATATTTTAATCCTGTAAATTTTGTGTACGTTGCTACTGAAACGAAAGAGTCCCCCTGAAATTCCTTTAAAACGTACTCTAAACAAGGAGCTCCATATCGTGAACAGAAAATGGAGATAGCTGGTGAACGATAGTTGTTCATGGATTAGCGAAGCTGTGAAGGAGAGAGTGGAGGAGTGAGGCGCAGTAGGGAGTGTGGACAAGCCGGGTATTTGGTGGTGCTTGGGTAATCAGGAAAAAAAAAATCACCCGATAAGAGTCTTCGTTCACTGTTGTCGGACCAATGAGGAAAGAAAATGGGAAAAGAGTAGTTGATGGGACGCTAGTAGCGACCTCTATGTTACTGGGCTCAGCGCTACAAGTGCTGATTGTCGAGTGACTTCTCATCTCAGGGTAATATTCCACCCAGCTGACACTTTTATTTAGAGGCAATATAATATAATTATCCGGTCTGTAACCAGGTCTCATGGTAGATCAGGGTCTGATCAACCAGGCTGCTACTGTTGGCCACACGTAAACCGACCACAGCCCGGCTCATCAGGTACTGACTGTATTAGGAGTAGGATGTATGGTTTGGATTAATTCATGGTACAAGATTTAAAAAAAATAGCGTGCAAGAATAAACAAGTAGTCAAAAGATACATTAAAAACTCTGAATATACAACTCAGGACAGGTAACAGTAACAAAAATAAGAGATATCAATAATTACAGAGAGGAACGAATTTAATACAAGGTAACTTTCTAACAATCCCCAGCACCCCAATACCTACCACCTCGGGGCCCCGGTGGCCCGGTGGCTACAGCTCTCGCTTCACACATGGAGGGCCCGGGGTTCGATTCCCGGCGGGTGAAACATTTCGACGTGTTTCCTTACACCTGTTGTCATATTCACCTAGCAGCAAATAGGTACCTTGGTGTGTGTCGCATTCTGTGGGACAAGATTGAGGACCCCACTGGAAATAAGAGACAGTCCTCGATGACGCACTGACTTTCTTGGGTTACCATGGGTGGCTAACCCTCCGGGGTTAAAAATCCGAAGGAAATCTTATCTTATCTCAGAGAATAGTGAGGAGAGACGCAGGTAGGCGGCGCTGGCGTGTACATTGCTCTGTAAACAGCACTTCCCACACAATAATCATACATACACTCATTCAAAATTAAGTACAATTGCCTGAACGTTTCCCTCACACCTGTTGATAACACATTTTAGTGTTCTTTATGCTTAACTTGTACATCGTATCACTGACATTTCGGTTTTCCAAATCATGGATATGATACACAATATAAAATACCTTGTATTAAATCCAGTGAGTGCAAAAATGACAAACGTTACATCCCACAAATCCTAGGCTACCTACATAGTTGTATCCTACACATCTTATGACTGTTAGAGTAGGCACAGAGTTCCTCTCTAAAGATCCGTACATTCTACACTAGGGGCAAAGTTCCATCTCACTAATCCTGTTCAGGGTGTCGTCCACGCACAGTTCTATCCAGCAAATACTCCCTTAACCAATTTGGATCAGTCTTCTGTTTACACTTTTATCATTGACTAACAGCAAGTTATCAGCATTTCAAAAGCCGAGCAACCAGCATTCGCAGGCAAATGCAAATATGAAAATTCAGTGACGGTTTAATTGTACCTGCCTTTGTATGCTCAATTTGAGTTGGGAATTATGAAGGAAGGAAAAGAGGGGCTGAAGAGAGAGAAAAAGAAGTTGCTGGGGTGGTAGGGAAGTAAGGGCTAAAGGAAAGAGAACAGGAGGGGAAAGGAGAAAAGGAGGGGCAGAGAAGGAAGGAGAGAGTGGATTTAGGGACGGAGAAGGGAATGGGGATGAAGGAAAGAAGTAACTAGAAAGGGGAAAGTGACTGGGGAGGAAGGAAAGAAAGGGCTGGAGAGAAGGGAGTGACTGGCGAAAAAAATGCAGAGCTGGAGGTGAGAAATGCAGATGCTGAGAAGAAATTAGTAATGAGTTGCTGCCGAGAAACCAGAAGAGTATTTTCCATATATCTGAGCAAAATAGTACAAACCGCTATGTGCGGTTACCTTGAACTATATAACATGTTACAAAGCTAGAGCATACACAGTGTTTACCTAATACAATTATTGCATAGGAGAGGTTTCCTCTCCTGCTCCATTAAACAGGGAGGGTTCTCAAAAAATCGGAATTTGTTAGCCTGAGCTGAACAACTTCAGTAGGACGATGGGCAGAAGAGAAGATAGAATTTTGTGGAGGAATGGGGAAGAAAATTAGTTAGAAATAGTGATTTTTGAAGACATGTGATGCTTGGTGAGGGTATACATGTGGAATCTAGTGACTAGTCACTTTCATTGGAGGAAGCACCTTGATGCCACTGAAAGGTTCTTAGATACTTGGTATCTCACCATTTCACAGGTTGCCATAGCTCGTTATTCGTAGGTCAGTAGTTATTGTAGCCCACAATCTAGGGAGGTGAGTAGTTATTGTAGCCCACAATCTAGGGAGGTGAGTAGTTATTGTAGCCCACAATCTAGGGAGGTGAGTAGTTATTGTAGCCCACAATCTAGGGAGGTGAGTAGTTATTGTAGCCCACAATCTAGGGAGGTGAGCTAAAGGGTACTCCTTCGAATTTCGTTAACAACGTTTCCGAGGGTATGCACAAAATGTGATGCGTTCTATGCATCACATTTGTCCAAGTGCCTGCATAAAATATCTATTTTTAACACAAATCAAATTTACAGGCTGAGAGCTGTTATCCAACCTTAGCTCATTTCAAAGCCCAGCACTGCCTAAGGTATACTAGTATCCCACAGGATGCCACCCACACCAGTCGACTAACACCCAGATACCTACTTGCTGCTAGGTGAACAAAGACAGCAGGTGTAAGGAAACACGCCCAGTGTTTCCACCCGCACCGGGGATCGAACCGCGAACACTCAGTGTGTGAGCTGAGTGCGCTACCAACCGAACTTTATTAATAAGGCCATGGTTAGTAGTAAATTTACTTCACATGGCATAAAGACTAATATTCTTAATGCCTCAAGTCAACCATCACATCTATGACAAAAAGCAGGAACAATAATTTGAGTGTCAGCTAAAATTTACTTTTAAGTGAGAAAAAGTTAGTTTTCCCTGACATTGTAGAAAGAGTAAGTCCAGTAATTTTGTGAAATTGTTATATCATATTATAAGCTTACTGCTGCTGCAGTTGACAGCCCACAATGATTTGCATTTCCGATAATAATTTCAGGACAATGTTGCTCAGCAAATACTTCAAAGGGAGGGTACAATACACCACTGGTTGCATCACCTTGTTGAGGTTTATTTTTCTCTAAGTTGGTCAGTAGCAGAATGAAATTCTTAAAATTCAGGTGTGAATACAATGTTTCTACTTCATTGGGCTAAGCTATATATTACTGCACTGGAACCAACACTATCACTGAAAGCAAATAACTGAACTTTGTTGATGCAAAGGTCGATTCTCAAATCCTGGCCCTGGGGGATATACTTCCTCCTGGCACTGTGGGCCCTATCGTATTTATTCTTACAACTGTGTATGGAGTCTGTCTCCACTATTTCACCCAATTGATCACCCTAAGGCTGAAGAAATAGTTTCTGATATACTTATGACGTATGTGTGTCTAATTTTTATCTGTGCTCTTGTCTACCTGTAGCCCACATCTCGAAGAGTCTACATGTCTACTCTGTCAAGTTATCTCAATATCTTGTATGTCGATGAATGGTTCAAAGAACCGACAAGTTGATAACTTAAACACATGTGAAATACTTGGGAATATTTATTATAGAAACGTTAGGCCAGATATTGGCTTCATCAGTCCAATACAAAGAGAAATATTGACGATCAGAGGGAGATTGAGGTAATCAGTCCCTGAGCCTGGAATCGATATAATCAGTCTTGATAAGAGTACTCTTATCAAGATTACTGAACTGATTCCAATGACCAGACTGAGGGATTGATTAGTTCAATCTCCTTCTGATCTTCACTATTCTTCTCTGAATTGGACTGATGAAGCCACTGTTTGGCGAAGGGTTTCCATAATAAAAATACCCAAGTGTTACACATGTGTCTAAGTTATCAACTTGTCGGTTCTATGAACCATTTATCGACATACAAGATAATCAGATGCATTTATTTCCTGAAAAATTCCCTGATCCCATCTTAATGGTTTAATATATTTTATATTCATGAATGTTCAGACCGGTAACGAAATTATTTATTATTGTATGTGTGTGTGTGTGTGTGTGTGTGTGTGTGTGTGTGTGTGTGTGTGTGTGTAACGAACGGATGTATTTACGAAAGGTTAAATATATATTTGTACTCCACGGACAATCAGGCACTTTGTCCTTTGTTAGTTTGTTGTCAAGTCTCAGTTCTGAGTTTAATTTACTCACATAACTCACACATACATTTATCCAACATCGGTCAAAAGAACAATTTTTCTTAATCTTTATACGCTGAAGAAATGGATATGTGTGGAAGGTTTGAATTTGGAGTTGCCTTGATGGAGTGGGCCATTGAGCCTACTGCTGTGGTCCTCCAGTCGCCTTGATGTAGTGGGCCATTGAGCCTACTGCAGTGGTCCTCCAGTCGCCTTGATGGAGTGGCCCAGTGAGCCTACTGCAGTGCTCCTCCAGTCGCCTTGATGGAGTGGCCCAGTGAGCCTACTGCAGTGCTCCTCCAGATTTTTGTTTTTTGAGTTGATGGCCTGAAACGTTTATTTGAATTACCTATACACTTTTTTGCATCTTATTAGCTGGACTTCATCTATGTTAATCTATTTAGATTTTGATGTATTTGCGACTTAATGTCGTATTGGAAACATTTTTATTATTATTTAATGATGAAATATTGCAGCAGTAGGCCTACTACAGCCTACAACTGACTCAGTGAGATAGCACGAAGGAGCTGTCATTTTTTCTGAGAGAGATTTAACTGCACTTTATTAAGGTTAAGATGAATTTCTCTTTCCTCTTCCTTTTTCAGTAAAGATGTGTGTATAAGCACGTGAAGCGCTCATATTTTTATGTATATTTTGTTTCACTGTGGTATTTTACACACACACAAAAAGAGCTTTAAGAAGAGGTACGATAAGGCTCTTGGAACAGCGACTAGCGAAGAAACGGGGACGGGACCAGAAGCTGTGAGCCGACCCGTGAAACCACATATAGGTGAGTACATATAGGTGAGCACGTACACATGTACGTAATTTAATAAGTTCATGTAAAAAAATAGAGGAACACATAACCAAATTACATAAATAACAGAAAATAATGAAACTGCACAACATAGTATGTACTCTATTTTTATCTCTGGAAATTGAAAGTGAATTCATTTAATGTTGAAGTCTTAAGCCTAAATTAATATGCTCGTCTTATTAATATTCAAATCCTTTTAAGTGCAATGAGATTAAATCCTAATGTCGTGCCTTTGGCAAATTAAATTTCACCAACCAAAGGATCATACACATTTCCAGCTGCATAAATTGATTTACATTCTGGTATGTTTGCTAATCAGACAACCTTTTCTCAAATAAGAGCGTGCATTATTTAACGAATTGTCCTTCAGACGTTCCTACGTTCTCGTAATAATAATACAAAAAATCTACTCTTAATTAGGTTACATTAAGTTTGCTTAAGTTTAGTTACATTGGTAACACAGGAATGGTTTATGGTGATAGGGTTTGCCATGCATGGCGTCACGTGCGCTATCATGAATTTCCTTACAAACGACAAAAAACATTAAAGGTTGCAATGTGTTGAATGAAAACAGTAAAAATCGTCAACTTTATTCTGTCTTGGATAAAATGCAACGAAGATAGCAAGTTGACGAGCTTAAAAATAAAGAATATATTAAATATTCTAGTCTTAACCCGCGTGGATCATATCTACTTCAATAGTACTGGAGGATCGATCCTCTGTCTGGTCTCCAACAGTCTGCTGGTGGTCATTTTTAAGGGTCTAAAAAAATAAATCCCGGTTAAATAAATGGGAGAGCTCATAGCTGTACAAAAACTTAGTAATTCATTGCACGTGTTTGTTGCATTTACGCCCAGGTCACAGGTGATTGCAGAAACGTGGAAAAACTGTTCCGTTCTCTATTTAATGCAGATTTAAGCAGTGCGTTTAAACATTACGTTAATGATTTTGTATAATTGTTTAGCTCTTATGGGAATGCGTTTTGATGTCGGTGAAGCACGTGAGAAATTTTGTTTTTCACAGACTGTTGTTACATTAATTTATTTGCCAGTAGAAGTATTAGTAATAGCCCATAGAAATGTGTGAAAATATAAAGAACAAAAAGGAACAATACCGTGGAACAATACCGTGGAACAATACCGTGGAACAATACCGTGGAACAATACCGCGGAACAATACCGTGGAACAATACCGTGGAACAATACCGTGGAACAATACCGTGGAACAATACCGCGGAACAATACCGTGGAACAATACCGTGGAACAATACCGTGGAACAATACCGTGGAACAATACCGCGGAACAATACCGTGGAACAATACCGTGGAACAATACCGCGGAACAATACACAGGTAACCCTCACAGAGGAGAGAGAAACTACTGACGACGTTTCTGTGTGATTTGAACCATTTATAAAGTCATAGTGTGACTTTGTAAATGTATCAAAGTTGAAGACTTGAAATAAAACAGAACTGGACACTTGTATTCCCATTTCTTCAACAAAAAAAGCCAAGCTGAAGAGGCATTCTCTTGATATCTCAGAGAAACCGATATCCTAAAATACACTAGTTTGAAACTGGTTAGAATTTAGATTATCACGTTATCTTCTTTAAAGTGTGAAGTTAACTGAATGAGGCCAATGAGGCCCTCAGTATATCACATGAAAATCGATATTTATTTTTTCCCCGGTTTCTTCCATAAAAAGGCGAAATCAATCCAAACTTTTCTCTAAGATTGAACACATTTTATAATTTTCATTAGATGAATTTACTATTAAAGATTTGTGGTTTTCAGAATTTTTTTTTTTTTTTTAATCAGGGGAAGGTGTTAAATCAGCTAAGGTCACAAAGGTCATGTGGTATGGAAGGTACTAGTATTCAGTCCAAGTTAAGGACAATTTCCCGTTGTTTGGATCAAGAGTCACGGGTTTGGAAAAAAAACAATGCATTAATTGTTTACTATTTCTAAATTAAAAGGGTCAATTTGACCACATGCACTCCATTAGCACGAACCTTTTGAGTAAGACATGAATGAAGAAATTCTGATCCCCAACAAAAGAATAATTCTATAGTTATTTCATGCAATACGATTTAAGAAATGGTCTATATAAAACGTATATAACAGATACCTACACTGTGCAAATTTTTCACGATCCATCGGGATGAAGAAGTTAAAGGATTGAAAAGTGATCTGAAGTTATAAACGAAATCCTTGAGGGAAGATGGATGAACGAGAATACTGTAGTACAGAGAAAAACATGTAAATGCAGTGTGATGGGATTGTTTACTGATAGCATTCTGCCCACACAGTGGCTTTATCAAGTCTCAGCTCACACAGTGGCTTTATCAAGTCTCAGCTCACAGACAGATCTACCCTTGGAGTGCCGATGAGCTGTTTGTGACTTGATAAAGTCCACTGTGTGGGAGAGATGTTTTCAATGAAGGTTCGCATTATACTGCATGTGTGTTTTTCATTGTGTCAAGATTTTATACCATTTCTCTCTAACGCTGAAGCTTACAATAGAATGACTCAAGTATTAACTTACTAAACTTCTGAAAATATAAAAATGGTTTTAAAGCGCTAGTTTTAATCTCTCTCAATTTTCATTTTGACCTTCCATTGCATTTAAAATTGTCTACAATCGTTTAAGAAAAAAACATTTCATGATTAACCCAATAAAAATACCAAATTATCATATCCAAAGCCCAAATTCAGTGAAAAAGAAAATACTAGAAGTGACATTATCTAGTTATAACACTGAGCCTAATTTATTTAATAAAATTAGCAATTTATAGTTTTCGTAGATCAAAGTGAAAGATGAGCTTCCTTTTAATAAGGCTCATCAACACAAAATTTAAAGGTTAACCAGAAAAGACATTCTCAAGTAATTGCTCTGATTCCAACGATTTCAAGTTAGTTCTTAAAATTTAAAAAAAAATATCAAATTTGCACCTAAAATGTCTTTCCTCTTATGGAATTAATAACTGTTAATAAATCTAAAACCGATGAAACGAGTCATAATTTACTGAGAAATCAAAATCATTGTTTAATGGAATTAGTAAATTGGGAATTATGGACCCAAATAACAACACGAACCTTGCTCTCTGGAAAACACACCAGGGGTGAAAATCTGACGCCAATCAGAAGAGGAATTCTCTCATTATCGCGCAGATTCCTACAGTTTAAAATTTTATATACAAAAAATTGAGTGCACTGACAAATTTTCCCGCACCGAACCTAAACATAATGGGTACACTCTTGGACATAATATGCTTCAGCAATTAAAAAAATGAAGCCAGTCAGATGAAATCGACTCAAAATTTCATACTTCAGTGGACCCTCGGTTTTCGTTGAAAATTATCTCCAGAATGCTGTTCACGTGCCGTTATCAAACGAGTTTGTTCACATAAGGACAAATGAAAATTAGATTAGTCGTTTCAGACCCCCAAAAATACACTTACAAAAATACACTTACATAATTGTTCGAATTTTGAGGTGAACGAAAACCGAGGGTCCACTGTATTTAAAAAAAAACATTGCCAGATATGCACTTGAATGTCACTCTCTGCGGTTGTTCAATATACAGTTTTTTGTTAAAAGTTAGAAACTACGCCGTGGAGGGTCCTACAACCCTGGTCATAGAACATCTGAACATGCTAGTTGTTTCCAGAATCTTAACCTACTTACTGTACACAAGCATTGCAGATTTGAAGCCGAGATCACCCCTCAAGGAAGGTTCCTTGACGTTGGTGAGGGGCTCTTGTTCTAGGGAATTGAATCTGTGCTCCAGTTTCCCGAATATCTTCCATATCCTCCCCACAGGCGCTGCATAATCCTACGGGTTTCAACGGGTTTAGCGCTCCCCCTTGATTATAATAATAAGAAGCCGATATCAGGCTTTCTCGTGTTATAAGTATTCCCTTCGAAGATAATAGTAATAATAATAATATATAATAAAAATATAAAATAATATTAACAATAGAAATTTAATAATAATAATAATAATAATGTAAAATAATTATAACAATTATAATGATTATAACCATAATAAATACAGGATAATAATAATAATAATAATAAAATAAATAATAATAAAAATAGAAATATAATAATAATAATAATTCTAATAATAATAATAATAATAATAATAATAATAATAATAATAATAATTCACAAGTTTCGCTTGTGTTTAAGACAGTATCGAAAAGCAAAACTAAAAAAAGGAAATGAAATCCATAATAAATTTTAAATGTAATTTCACAGTAGTCAGGGCCTATAACAATAAAGTTTGACCATAGTGTTGCAGAGTGTTGCAGAGTGTGCATAATATTTGCATGTATATAGCTGAAACTGATGCTATGGCTTGAAGAGTTCACAGTAAAAATATACATTTATTTTATCCTAAATTACCAGTCAATTTTTGTTATGGTTCATTATAAGGAAATGTTGAGTTGTTATTTGTTGTTGGGTAAGGTAAAGTAAGGTTTGCCAGGAAACAGGAGAAGTGTTTCCTGACGAGGGTCTTACTCATAATATCACCCACTGCTGGAGATTTTGGTCATCTGACAGAGGCCTTCCGCTGGCTTACCGGTCCACCCCCTTTAAAAATTATGGTCATAGTTATAACCTTGTTGTTGCTTTTAATTATTATATAAATATTATGATTATTATATAAATATTATGAATATTATATAAATATTATGATTATTATTTAAATATTATTATTATATAAATATTATTATTATATTAATATTATTACTCAATATTATTTTATTAATAACTCTAATTATTAGAAATATAGCCATTTAGTTGTGTTTGAATCACATCGACTGCATGTAGACCATAAAGGCTGCAATTCACCTTTTCACTGATCGACACCATGCCTAGCCCTTCAAGGGCAGGGTAGGTGCCTGAGCCAGAGCTTGCTATCACCTGCGGCTCACAAGACTGCTATTCCCGTTAGCTCCCCTGGGGCTGGGAAGATTGCAGATCAAAGTTTGGCCTAGCTTCTCCCTACGAGCCCCATGAGGGCGGGGAATGTGGCTAGGCCTGGGGACAATTGGTCCTACAGATGAGGAGGTACTTGTACCTCCTCCCATGGCAGACATTAGTCTGAGATACTCCCGAGAAAGGGAGCCAAGGTCGGGCCACCACTTGGAAAAGACCCGGGCCGGGAAAGTACCGGCGAATCAACAGGAAGGAAGGACCTTTTCACTAATATCCAGAATAGTTTATTCTCAAATATATGTGCTGAAGGAAACTGTACTCACCTAGTTGTACTCACCTAGTTGTGGTTGCAGGGGTCGAGTCATAGCTCCTGGCCCCGCCTCTTCACTGGCCGCTACTGGGTCACTCTCCCTGCGCCATGAGCTTTATCATACCTCTTCTTAAAGCTATGTATGGAGCCTGCCTCCACTACATCACTTCCTAAACTATTCCACTTCCCGACCACTCTGTGACTGAAGAAATACTTCCTAACATTCCTGTGATTCATCTGAGTCTTCAACTTCCAACTGTGTCCCCTTGTTGCTGTGTCCCATCTCTGGAACATTCTGTCTCTGTCCACTTTGTCAATTCCTCTCAGTATCTTATATGTTGTTATCATGCCCCCCCCCTATCTCTCCTGTCCTCCAGTGTCGTCAGGTCGATTTCCCTTAACCTCTCCTCGTAGGACATACCCCTTAGCTCCGGGACTAGTCTTGTTGCAAACTGTGTGTGTGTGTGTGTGTGTTTATATATACAGTACTTCCCCCAAATTCTCCGATATTACGTTCCAAGACCACCCGCGAATTTGGAAAAAAACGCGAATTCTGGACGCAGTTAAATAAAACGTATAAATGCCCATTTTTATAGTGTAAATCCTAAATATGCCCACAAAAAACTTATTTATTTTTTAACTCAGCTTCATACATCACACTTAAAAAAAAATGTTAAGGTAAACCCATATAGTACAGTACTACTGTAATGCTATGTCTCCCTCAGTGCTAGAATGTAAAATATGGATGTTACCCCTATATGTACTGTAATTTATGCAAGCCCGTTTTCTTTGGTATACTGTAATTCATCCAACCCCGTTTTCTTTGGTATAATGTAATTCATGTAACCCCGTTTTCTTTCATATACGTACGGTGAATAAACGGTAATAATTTAATTTATTCAAAGTTTAATGTATTGAAATTTTGCTAAATTTACGATACTATTTACAAAATTATTAAATTAT
Source organism: Cherax destructor (assembly GCA_009830355.1). Classification (NCBI taxonomy): domain Eukaryota; kingdom Metazoa; phylum Arthropoda; class Malacostraca; order Decapoda; family Parastacidae; genus Cherax; species Cherax destructor. The sequence continues at coordinate 129,022 of WNWK01001523.1, read as the reverse complement.
ATTTTTCTTAATATTTAGCATTAAAACTTATAAAAAATTATATATTGCCACGAAAAAAAATCGCTAATTTGCAGGGATTTCCGCGAACAATTATTAGTTAGGTTCTAAAGAAAAATCCACGAATTACTGAAACCGCGAATTCGGAACCGCGAATTCGCGGGGGTCCACTGTGTATAGGGAGGTACCACCTCTACAACTAGATTGGGGGACGATCATCCCCAGAGAAGAGAATAAACGTACTTTAGGGAAAACTCGAGGTTCTCCCCGGAGCTGTTTGAATATTTTCTTCTCCTACCACCCCCTATATTCTATATTCTATGTGAACTTTATTTATAGAGAAAATACATTGACAAAAAGCACAAACATGAATGCATTCATCCAATATATAAAAGATTATGAATCTCCTCCACCTCCTCTGAAGCTGGATGCAAGCCAAGTATACAGCAAGAATTTCCCCTCTGGATGGCCACGCTGAGATGCTGGAACATGAAAGTGGCTGCCCTCTGGTCCCTGATGGTGTATGCAATAATTTCTCAAAAAAACATTCTGAACCTAACGAAAAAAAAACTATATTTCATTGTGTTTATATATATATATATATACGTATATATATATATATATATATATATATATATATATATATATATATATATATATATATATATATATATATATATATATATATATACATGCATACATGCATACATATACTCAGATATACACCTCTCGGTATGTGCATATGCCTGTGCGAGGCGTTTCCCCCAAGTTCCCTTAAGGGAAATTTCTTAATGCCGGTGAGCGGTCTCTCTATCCAGTGAAGTGGAAAAGTCCTTTCCCTTTTTTCTAGTCGAACCTGATTGCCTCCTATTCCTCAAGCGCTGTATGCCTTCTAGCGATTCCCTATAAATATATCATATATCACTTCATTAAGCAACAATACACAACATTTTTTCTTCAAAAGTCACATCAGAAGACACATTCATGGTGACACTATGGCTGTTTGCTTCTAAAGTCACGTCTAGAAGACACATTCATGGTGACACTATGGCTGTTTGCTTCTAAAGTCACGTCTAGAAGACACATTCATGGTGACACTATGGCTGTTTGCTTCTAAAGTCACGTCTAGAAGACACATTCATGGTGACACTATGGCTGTTTGCTTCTAAAGTCACGTCTAGAAGACACATTCATGTTTGAGAAAACCAACGGTATGTAAACAAGACACCCAATTCTGGTTATGGAATTTTATTGTGAAGTGTCGTTCATCAGGAACTTCATTAACTCAATTAATAAAGTCATTTGTAGTCGTAACATATTGACAATAAAATGCCATTACCCGCATTGTGTGTTTTATGTATACAGAGACATTCATCAACTGGTCTCGCAATATTTAGGAAAATCCCATTTATTTTAGGCACTTAAATCAAGTATTTTTATTTTTTTCATTGACGTGCTGTTAAGAAACACTTGTCAACCCATAACAGGATGTCAGCTGTTACCAATATACAGTATAAAATCTATTTTATTTAGACTTAGGAATAATTTACTTCGCACTAACGGAGAACCTTTTGAATGTGATTTCTGGAATTGAGTTTCTGAAACGATATTTTTATAGTGGAATTGAATTTCGCAGTTGCGAAACCAGCGGGTGACCGGTTTCGAGGTTCTTGGGGCACCAGGTGTGAGGCTCTTGGGGCACCAGGTGTCATGAGGCCCTTGGGCCACCAGGTGTCATGAGACCCTTGGGCCACCAGGTGTGAGGCTCTTGGGGCACCAGGTGTCATGAGACCCTTGGGCCACCAGGTGTCATGAGACCCTTGGGCCACCAGGTGTCATGAGACCCTTGGGCCACCAGGTGTCATGAGACCCTTGGGCCACCAGGTGTGAGGCCCTTGGGCCACCGGGTGTAAGGCCCGCGAGCCACCAGTTGCGCATCTCTGCCTTAAAAAGACAGACTATTACTTGATTGTCTTTTGTCTTTTTTTAAATTTTAAGTTTCAAAATCTTAATTTATTCTTTCTTTTGACCTTAAAAGCCCTTGAAAGGAATAAAGTGCCTTGATGCTCATGAAGGGCTCTAGATGTAAGGAATTGGAGCTTCACTTCCCTTCCTGCGATTAATTCACAATGCCTCCCATTCCGCAAGCGTTGTATATCCTATGGAGTAAATTAATATAATAATAATAATAATAATAATCTAGTACGTATTTTTAACGTAATTCAAGAAAATAATCGTCAGCTGAAGTCAGAGATAAAAAGAATTGTCTTAGAATGTCGACAATAGTTATATTATTATTAATATTATTATTTACGTGACTCATTAAACCCGTTCATGGCAAAATAGAGACACTACTTAATTTTATGTACAATGAGAATAAAATGGCACAATACCGTGACTGGAACAATTCATAAATAACCCGCACATGAAAGACGCTTCGGTTTGGTTTATACCATTAACTAGTAACACAAAGAAACACGAAGGGAAGGGTGACATAATATATATGAGAGGGGGAGCCCCTTACTATTACTACTACTACTACCACTACTAGTTGTAGTATTAGTAAATACCACCACTACTACTAGTAGTAACTACCACCAGTACTACTACTAGTAGTAGTAACTGCAACCACCTATACTACTACAATATTACTACTGTGTAACATTTATCAGAGGAAACGTTTCGCCACTTGGGGTTTATTCAACCCTGAAGAAGATTGAATGCCACTCGCGACGAAACGTTTTCTCTAATAAACGTCTTGAACTTGACGTAATGTCCTTACATCTCATCAATATCAATATACCATTTTTTTTTTACTAGTTAATAGTCCAAGTAAGACCGAAACGTCGGCATAAGTTTCAGCCGGAAGCATTATTATAATCGACGTTTCGCTCAGTGTAGAGCTTTATCAAATTATGAGTTGATTAAACTTTTCCACGACTAACAAAGCTACACGAGGGTCATTATTTTTAACAAATCATTTTATCCTTGAAATACTGAGTAAAATCCTCTGAATATATGCACATATTTCCACAACAACCACTGTGAAAATAATAATTAAATCCCAAGAGCTTTCGTGATTTTTTCACATTATCAAGGAACTGTAAATATAAAATATCAACAGGAAAGTATATAAGGACGAGTGATAAATGGTTTTGAAAACCGACGAGTTGAAGATTGAGACACTTATGCAACATATGGGAATCTTTATTAAGGAAACGTTTCGCCACACAGTGGCTTCATCAGTCCAATACAAAGTAGAAAGGGGTAAGGAGAGGAGGAGTTTGAGGTAATCAGTCCCTCGGCCTGGAGTCGATGTGTTCAGTCCATCAATCTTGTAGAAAATACAGCATAGGGCGTAGTAGTGGATTATATACTGTAGTCAGGTGAGGCGAAGCAGGAGGCGGGGTCATAGTGGTACCATCCACTAGTCGAAGTAGGTCTTCGTCCAAAGGTTGGACAAGTGTTGAAGAATTTCTTGTATCAAGATCCCAAGATGTTGCAGTGTCTGACAGAGTGGATGCTACCACTATGACCCCGTCTCCTGCTTCGCCTCACCTGACTACAGTATATAAGCCACTTCTACGGCTCTATGCTGTACTTTCTACAAGATTGATGGACTGAACATATCGACTCCAGGCCGAGGGACTGATTACCTCAAACTCCTCCTCTCCTTACACCTTTCTGCTTTGTATTGGACTGATGAAGCCACTGTGTGGCGAAACGTTTCCTTAATAAAGATTCCCATATGATGCATAAGTGTCTCAATCTTCATATATGGACGAGACTACACCTCGAGGTTACCTTACAACACACATATATATACATCTCGGTGTATATATCCTGTCTATCCTGCCCTAGTTGTCTGTGAACAGCAGACGAGCAACAAAGAATTCAACCTTGCAATAAAAATGTTTGGTGATAATTAGCACGTTTAAACTTAAAACAATACTCTTTTCTCTGATTAATTAAATTTACAAATGGTACGAACATTAAAAGATTTCATCGCAAAACTATTAGTGAAATATTTAGGAACTCTGAATATACAAGTATTAATTAATGATAATAAAATGTCTAAATCTTTGGTGAAGAGAAATTAATTGAAAATATGATTGTAATATCGGGTCATTATTTTACCTGGCTGGAGATGATGGTCTTGTTGAAACTGGTATATAATATGTACAACAGTTGAAAATTAGACACATGTGCAACATCTGGGTATCTTTATTGTAGACGTTTCTCCATCCAGTGGCTTTATCAATACAGATTCTAGGACAAAACTTGAAGAGAGTAGAACTATATACAAAAGATGAGGTAATCAGTACCTCGGCCTTGGAGTATAACCTACTTCCACTGGGGAATCCCTCCTACCAGTGACTATGCCCTCTTCTGCTACCCGTCCTTATCAGCTGACGCCTATTTAAGCGCCAGCCTCCTTGCCTGTTCTTCAGAATCTCCACAACTACGGTGCTGAAAACACCAACTCCAAGGCCGAGGGACTGATTACCTCATCTTTTGTATATAGTTCTACTGTCTTCAAGTTTTGTCCTAGAATCTGTATTAATAAAGCCACTGGAGGGCGAAACGTCTACAAAAATGATACCCAGATGTTGCACATGTGTCTAATTTTCATCTTGTCGGTATTGTATACCATTCTTGTACAACAGTTGTTGATTGAAACGTTTCGTCTACACAGGAGGCTTCTTCAGTCAAATACAGAGGCAGCAGGATTAGTAGCAAAGTAATGATGATGTAATCAGTCCATCAACCTTGGAGAAATAGTATTTGAGGTGGTCAGTCCCTCAGCCTGGAGAAGTGTTCAGCTCTATGGTCTCGAACAATGCGAAGCTGAAGCAGACGACTGGAGTCTTAAATACTGTTTTAGTCTCCAGTATATCATTACCGACATACTTGTCAGACACTGCAACATAACGGTATCTTAGTACAGAGGACATATCCACACTTCATCGTTTAGTTACTAATTATGGGTGAGAATAGTTGGATTCCAGAGCGACCTGCCTAGAATGGACCAGTAGGTCCGCTGCAGTGCTTCTCAAAGAGTATGTTACAGTTTATTCGGTGTATGTCATACTCCTTTATAGGCTGCCTATTAACCAGCGAACCGGGTGCTAAGGGTTTAACGATCAATGAGGTACACGTCGTTAAATCAGTACCTTGGTTCATTGAACAATCACAGGCAAGCCCGCCAAAGCTGAAACAACGTGGTTCACTTGTAAGCACTGGCAGACTTGCCTAGCTGCTGGTTGAGTACGGTGCACACTCTCTGGCTTCTGCTTTGCCATCTGTCACCGTGGTGTACACTTACTATTCTGTCTTTACATATTGTACATGGTGTACATACTTTTATATAAATAGTGTACATACTGGTACATAATAGATACATAATAGTCTGCTGTTGAGTATTGTTTGTTTATATTCCCATTACGACCAGGTCTCACAGGCCATTCTTTACCTGTGATCGTAATACCCTCCTACGTCCTTTAGTGGTCCCCGTTGTCCTTTAGTGGTCCCCAGACTGACCCATCTCACCTTAGGCACTATTTAAGACTCCATTTTGCTTAAGCTTCAGATTGTTTCAGACCATGAAGCTGAACACTTCTTCAAGCTGAATGACTGACCACTTCAAATACTATTTCTCCAAGGTTGATGGACTGATTACATCATCTTTACTTCGTCACTATGCGTGCTGCCTTTGTATTTGACTGAAGAAGCCTACTGTGTAGATAAACGTTTCAATCACGGTAAATATACCTAACAGTTGCACATGTGTTTTTCTCTTCAAACTTGTTTTGCACCGACATTTATTATTAATCTAGCAAAATAAAACAAAATCCGTATGTATTAAAGAGCTAGATGTGTAAAAGGGTAATATACCGAGCAAGAATCTGTTCTGTCAACGTTTCTCTTTGCCTTAAAGCAAAGGACAAAAACTCCGTAATATACAAAAAATGGGGTGACAGCACTAATTGCACCATATAACGAGAAAACATGTAAATTGCTTTATCTATTGACAGGCAAACTGAATTTTCGAAGCAGTCAAAATTTTGTTGCCTCTTTCCTGCAACTTCTTCGAGATCTTCCACCTCACCTTCGACAGTATTCAGCTTCATATCGTTCCAGATCATGGAGCTGACCTCTTCTCCTGGCTGAGGGACTGACCACCTCATATCTTCAATGGCAATGGACTGATTACATCTTTATTCCACTGTTACACCTGCTGCCTCTGCATTTGACTGAAGAAGCCTACTGTGTAAGCGAAACGTTTCAACAATAAAGATACCCAATCGTTGCGCATGTGTCTTAAACATATGCTTTAGCTTATGCTGACACACGTGTAATAAAATAAAGACCTGTCGCCGTAATATTAATATTTCTCCGCACTCTCTCTCACTGGTAAGAATTCCCGCTAGTCCTGCCACCTCCGTTTGATATAAAGGATGTTGTTGGGTCTCGTGTGTTTCCATCTAGACACCCGCAGAGAAACCTTTTAGTTCTACGCCTGACGATATTTCAGGTTGCCAATTCTACCTTTTTTCCAGTCCTGCGTTGGCGACCGCTTCCAGACGCCTGGAGTTGCTCCAGTACAAACCTGCGTGCAACCTTTGTGTTGTGTTAACTGGTTTAGAAAGCCGACAAGTTGAATAATGAGACTTGTGCAATATTTGGGAATCATTACGTTTCGCCACACAGCGGTTTTATCAGTGCAATACAAAGAAAAAGAGGAGTTTGAGGTAATCAGTCCCTCAACTTGGAATCAATATGTTCAGTCCATCAAGATTAATGGACTGAACCTTTCAATTCCAGGCTGAGGGACTGATTACCTCAAACACCTCCTCTTTTTCTACCGTTCTTCTTTGTATTGGACTGATGAGGCCACTATATGGCGAAACGTTTCCTCACTATAGACTCCCAGATGTTGCATAAGTCGTCTCATTCTTCAACCTTTGTGTTAAGACTGTCCCTGCAGCCACACCTCACCCCGAACCACCAACGGCTTGACAAAGCTCCTATAGAGCGAAACGTTGCCACAATAAAAATGTCACATTAATAGCATAAGTGTCCTTTTACCCAACATACCGTCGGTAATTCTACCATCATTATTACAACTCATTAATTTAACTAAGACATTAACCTTCCTCTGGAAGGAGAGTAAATTTCCTTCAATGTTGATGAAGATCGACTCTTATTTTGCGCTTACATTTTCGTAGCATAAATTTAAGGGTTCTTTACACAAATAACCCACACATCGGAGAAACTTACGACGACGTTTCGTGGCTAATTAAAAGTTTAAGTCGGACCGAAACGTCCTCATAAGTTCCTTTTTTCCTATGTGCAGCAGACGAAGGTATTGTCTGCTGCACGTCCTACACCTGACGCCAGTATATAAGCGCTAAGCTCCATGACTGCTTCATTTCCTTGCATATATTTCTTCACATTATGTCCTTTGTATTGTATTTATAAAGCCACCTGTTGGCGAAACGTCTACAAGATACCCAGATGTTGCACATGTGTCTAATTCTTCATCTTGTCGGTACTGTATACCACTTACGTACAGGGAGAGAGTGGACCTAGTAGCGACCAGCGAAGAGGTGGGGCCAGGAACTGTGACTAGACCCCTGCAACCACAAATAGATGAGTACAAATAGGTGAGTACACCTCTTCCATCAGATCTCCAATTTTGTTCTTTCTTCGTAATTTTCTCTTGGTTTCTCTTTATTTTGTTTGAAGATCATAATTGCTCTATATTTCGTGTCCTCCTCCTCCTCGTCCTCCGTGTGCTTCCTCAAGGTTGCTCTTCTATCTCAGGTTCTTCATGGTCATTCACCATTAATACTGCCAACAAGATATAGAAAAAAACACTTATGTATAGTTTAGGACATTTATTAAAGGAAACGCTTCGGCATGAGGGGCTTCTTCAGTCATAATACAGAGATAATTTTATATACACTAATCCCTGCCAAAGAAACTACAAAATATTTGGATTAGAGCTGTAGGTGTACGTGTGTGTGTGTGTGTGTGTGTGTGTGTGTGTGTCTGTATTTACCTATTTCCCATCTGTACTCACTTATTTGTGGTTGCAGGGGTCGAATCATAGCTTCTGGCCCCGCCTCTTTGCTGGTGTGTGTTTGTGTGGCCCCGCTTAGCACTTTCTCTAATTTCCTTACTTGCTTGGCTAGGTGTGGGTTCCAAACTGGTGCTGCATACTCCAATATAGACCTGACATACACGGTGTACGGGGTCCTGAACGATTCCTTATTGAGTGTGTGCGCGCGCGCGCGCGTGTGCGTGTGTATATGCGTATGTGTGTGTGGGGGGAGTGAGTGAGTGAGTGTATTTTATATGCATATCTGTCAAATGTTCACTCGTTCAAGTGCACTTCACAGTTGTGCACTACAGTGCATCGCTTGATTACGTCGCCTCTTACAGACCCTAAAATATGTGTGTGGTGAATAGAAGTCTCCTCCACACTTGTTTTATCTGGGGCGTTCCTGTGTCTCTTTAATTTAAACCAACTCATGATAATGTCTTGTTAAATTATTATACACAGCTGTTAATATGAAGTGTCATCAAATCGTGTTTGAAAAAAAATAATTTTTTTTAAATCGTCTATAAATGCATAAAATACATCGATTCGTCATTTAAATTATATATTGCAGTTTTACACTTTAAAACTAATGTCGTATGTATCACGGCAGGGAAACTGTTGTTTTACAATACGGGATGATTATGACTTGTAAAGTTATTCTTCCTTAGTGCCTATTGTCCCTGTTCACCCAGTAAATATGTACTTGGGTGTTAGTCACCTTACACCTGTTGTCCCTGTTCACCTAGCAGCAAGGATTAGTCACCTTACAGCGTGCTTTCCTTGTTCACCTATCATTAACTAGGTACTTGGGTGTTAGTGACCTTACACCTACTGTCCGTGTTCACCTAGCAGTATGCACCTGGGTGTTAAGTCACCTTACACCTGCTGTCCCTGTTCACCTAGCAGCAAGTAGGTACCTGGGTGTTAGTGGACTGGTGTGGGTGGCATCCTGAGGGACAAAATTGAAAGACCACAATGGAAGTAAGACAGACAGTCCTCGATGACGCACTGACTTTCTCGGGTTGTCCTGGATGGCTAACCCTCCGGGGTTAAAAATCCGAATAAATCTTATTTTATCCTCACACTTGAATGCTCTTGAGTTTGTAGTTAATTATGCAATTGCATACGTTTTCATAACCTGCATAAATATAATTTAACAAATTTAGGATTAAAAAAAATATTTCCGCAACTGCGAGGAACTTAAAGAAGTTGACATTTGGAATCAACTAAAAGAAACGAAAAGCGGAAAATGAGGAAATGTTAAAGAATGGAGTTTAGAAACACGAGTACTCATCACCAGTGTTGAGCCAGCACCTCCCAAAACATATAAGAAAAGTGAACACAAAAGCAACAAGGAAAAAAATTGAGTGAATTTTCACAACGCTAAGACCAATAGGAGACAATCATGACATGCGAAATACTTGGAAAGGATCCAGGACAAGAACTGTAGATGTATTTTGAGCAATGGAAATGGTAGATAACGCTTTTACTTTTAGGGAAAGTAAAATTTGGAAAAAACTAGGCACAGCCTCTGAAACCATGAGGTCATTGAAGGTTTCGGTGACAAAAATGAGATGGTTAAAATACATCTGCCACTTGAAAGTGAACTGGATCGAAAGGTACTATCGAAAACAGTGAAGAAAAGACACAAGTTGAAGAATAAGCTTTCACAGGAAAAACTTTTCTTTCAGTGGAGAGCTTCATCGTGAATTAATAAAGCTCTCCAAAGGAAAACTTGCTCCCGGTAAAAGCATGTTTGGCAACGTATATCTTTTCTCCAATGGAAGTAAAGAGTCAGCCCCATGAAGCTGGGCACAAAACTCACAAATTCAGGCATATACAGGACACACTCACAAACACATAACGCAAACGCCCTCACTCTCGAACATACACTCACAAATAACTGTTATATACGTATAAATAAGCAAACATTAACATGAAATTCAATTACGAAAACATATACCTGGCATTTATCTCTACAAGCAGCTGATCTTTTACAACACGGGATCATAAAAGTCGAAAGAACAGCTTTTATTGTCGAGTTGCAAACTTTCCTTGCAACATTGCGGGTTTCAGATAGCATTTTTGCAGCTTAAACTGCTTGGAATATTATTTATCCTTGTTTCCCTTTAGTGTAAAGACCCCTGTGGAGCATCCTCCAAGGAAACAAGACTGTTAGACGTGAACCAGTAGGATACTTGTATGTCTAAATGTTTGGAGGTCTGACTGCTACATTTGTATGTATTTTCTATAACTTAATGTCATATTGAATTATGTCTCTCTCTATTTGTGTCTGCCTCTCTCTCTCTCTCTCTCTCTCTCTCTCTCTCTCTCTCTCTCTCTCTCTCTCTCTCTCTCTCTCAACACACGCCCATGTATCTAATAGAATCGTGAAATCTAAAACAATACAACCTGGGAGGCTCTTGTTTTACAACTTCCCCGTAAGTGTTCAAATATCATAAATAAAATGGGCAAGAAAGGTCAATTTATAGTTTGCTGGTTCAGCCAAAGTTGAAGGTACTTACCGGATATACATTTGTCCTTAGTGACTGATTTTATCTTCCGGCATTTTAACCATTAACTGCAGTGGTAAACAAGACACACATGCAACACCTAGGGTATTAAGATAATATACCCGGGCGTTGCACATGTGTCTTGTTCATTATCTTGTCGATATTGTATACTGTTAAAGCAATGATGGTGTTATTGATTATTCAATACAATTATTTAAGTTATGATGACCCGCTAAGATGTATTGTTTACCTTGGTTTAGAAAGACACGTGAGCAAACACTACGACATATTTATTAGAAAACATTTCGTTTACTAATGTAACTTTTTAAGCCAATTTGTTTGTATCTATTACCAAGATTTATGCCACTGTTTACCTCGTGGTGCGGGACCACTTCCTAGTAAATACCTCCAAATTTTGTGATAATTTCTAAGACACCTATAGCTGGGAGAACCTTCATTATAGGAGGCTTTATTAAGTGCTTGATACAGCACCACTGTGGGTGAAGCCTCGTGTAATAAAGCTCACCTGTGGGTGAAATATCCTCCATGAGTGAAACGTCGAGGAATAACTGGTCAAATGTTGGTGAAAATTCGTATTCTACAGCAAAACTCCGGGCGAAAAGTAGTATAAAAATAGTTTTTCTTGGAAAAAAATGCCCCGGAAAGTATTACTTGCTGGCTCGTGCCATTGTGTTCCTACCTGACTTCCTTTTTTTTTTTTTTTGACTGTAGAGAAATGGGAGTAGATTCTGGGTTAGGATAGAGAAGAGACATGGTTGTGGGGTTATAGGTTGTTGTTATTGTTGTTGTTGTTGTTGTTACTATTATTATTATTATTATTATTATTATTATTATTATTAGTATTATATTGTTTTAGCCAGGAGTAGAGAGACATCAACTTTACTAATCGTCAGGAGGAGCGAGATATGCAGTGAATTATGACCTATCTCTCACAACAGAGTCTGTCTGGTCATCAGCGTCAGTGTTACCTTCCTCTATATTGCCAACAATCCGTGTCTCTGCCTGTCACTAAGTTCTCTCTGTCCGGGCCATCGATATTGCTTCCCTTTGTTTCACCAACAGCCTGACTGGTCAGAGACAGGATCTCGATTAGTGGACGGAGGATTGCTGCTGGCAATAGTGGAAAAAATGAACAGGTTGACGAACGAGTTGTATTTTATTGGACAACGTTTTCCTTTGACTTAAAGAGTGCAAAGAGCGAAAAGTTGTTCAAATAACAGCTAGTTCAGCCAAAAAAGTGTTTTTTCTTCATTTGTGCCCGCAATGCACAGCATATTAGGGGCTTTTGGCATGTACATCTCATTAATACCTATGTATCATGTCTACCCAACTATGTATCATTGTACCATGTCTAAATAACGTATATTATTATTATTATTATTATTATTATTATTATTATTATTATTATTATTATTATTAAGGATCGAGCCTCCATGATTCATTTCAGTGTTTGAATAATGCGAATTTCGCGCATGGTTTAATAAAATCGTTTCACACTCTAGCTTCAACTGCCGATTTCTTTGCTAGAAGCTATCATCCTTAATCTTGAGAACTCTTTAAGAGTTAAATGAGAAAACTCTAGTTTTGCACTTAGCTTATTTTATTTTCATTTTTTTGCTGTCTAAGTGAATCGATAATTGTACACCCCTTGACCATACTGACCTTGTACACCCCATGCTCTCATCTTGTAAACAAACCATACCACGGGTGGGGTTCGAACCCGCGGTCAGAGAGTCTAAAAACTCTCATCTTGTACCTTCTATGCCCTTCCTGTATATCCCATGATCGAATCGAATCAATACTCTCAGGTAAGACCCATATGGGTGAAAGGAGATTTGGAAAGAGGAAGAATAGAGGGTGAGAGGAAGGTATAAGAGAGGTATTCAGTATGAGCCAAGGCTAAACCCACCCGCATAGGAAAGGTTGGCATGGTAGAGGGACTGGTTGCTGAGCCCTGCTGACTACAAGATCGTGTTTTGCGCAATGGAGGTACTGGACTTGGTTTGGGATCCCATGATTATTTTTTTCACCCCATACTTGTCTTGTACACCCCATGTTCACCCAATAATCTCTATGTTCACCTTATGCTCACAATGCTCATATTGTAAACCCAATGCTCATCGTGTACGTATCATGTTTACCCTGTACACCCATGCTCGGATTTTAGTGTTTTACTGGCATTTTTTTTACAGAGCTCCTTATCGGGGACCAGGACAAGAAAATACCATGAAACATTTGACTTAGCGATTTCTTTCTTAGACAATAATTACTTGACATTATAAATAATAGACAACTGACATTTTAAATAATAGTAAAATATATAAAACAGAAAATATAGCTGGAAATTCTTTAAATAATTGTAAATCCTGAGCCAAGTGACCTAAAAATATCAAGGAAAACATCTTTAACCAAAAAAAAAAAAAAAACTACACCAGAGTAAAAAATGCATTTTACAACTAAAATTATATTCCAAAACTTAAATATTAACGTTGGAGACACTGCAACACAATAAATAAAGTGGTAGACTAAACACATTAAATAAGACTGGGATAAGATTTTAAATGAATTAAGGCAGACTAACAGATAGTAGGTTGTAAATTCAATGATGTAAAAAAAACCTATATATCCCATGGACACAGTACGCCTTATAGTGACCTTTACTTATTTAAGAGGTTTAGAATACTGACATCGAGTCCTTGGGTATATATACATGCCTGGGGTAGGAGCTGCAGGGTATATACCAGCCTGAGGTAGGAGCTGCAGCGTATATATCTGCCTGGGGTAGAAGCTGTAAGGTATATAATGTACCTGCCTGGGGCAGGAGTTGCAGGGTACATACCTGCCTGAAGTAGGTGTTCTAGGGTACTTACCTGCCTGAAGTAGGTGTTCTAGGGTACTTACCTGCCTGAAGAAAGTGTTCTAGGGTACATACATTGCTCAACAAATACGATGTTTTTGACGATAAACATTATTATAAGTTCTTTAAATGTTGCGAGGCTGAGTATAAGATGCTTGATGCTCAGTACATATCATGCCGAATGAGACAAAAATATTGAGCTCTTAATGCTTATGAAGATCCTTGTTTAGAAGGTTGGACGCAAGACAAGCAACATACTACCCTCAGGGAGTAATATTATATTTAGTAGGAAAGGTTAAACCCTTAGGCGTCACACAGCGCCTGGGGAATGGAAAGCAATCAGCCTCGACCCTAGGAAGAGAAAAACAATTCCAATTGCTTGGATTAAAAGCTCCTCACCAGTATCAAAGAGTCTCCCTTGAGGTTCCCAGTTTCGTCTCGTTAAACTTTAAAACACCATAAAACCCCGAATTCTAATTATTTTCCAGCCTTCTCTGCTAATTTACATAATAAAATTCTCCACAATCCTCTAAGAAAAGAATACAGTCTCAAGGAGCACTTTCTGTACGTCTTCGTCTGAAGTTCCTGCAGACGTCTGGAGTGTTCATTATTGTGCTGTAAAAGATTATTTGACCCAGTACCACATAAGTGGCTGGAACAAACGCTACAGAAGCAGGTATGAGTAACCGGGAAAGCACAACACTGGATCAACGAATACCTGAGAGGACGGTAACAAAGAGTATCCGGGAAGAGGCATCATAGGATTGAAAAAGTGTGACGAGCGACGTTCCACATTTGGAGGGTTTCGGTATGGTTCCGGCCCGGGTATTTTCCATGAGTGACTCGGCATTGGCTTCCCAGGTGGCGCACCCGCAAGTATCGCAAGTATCCCGAAATGTACACCAGTAATCGGCGTTTTGGAGAGGAAAACCTATGACGACATTTCGGTCCCATAGACGGTGCTCTTCACACCAACTCCAAGACTGAGGGACTGATTACCTCATCTTGTGTATATAGTTCTAATGTCTTCAAATTATGTTCTAATATCTGTATTGATAAAGCCACTGGAGGGCAAAACGTCTACAATAAAGATACCCAGATGTTGCACATATGTCTCACTTGTTTCCGTGTCGGTATTGTATACCATTCTTATACAAAATACGTCTATGTGCTTTGGTTTCAAACATGTAAGTTATAAAACAGTTTTAGTTAAACTCACATCCTCCAACTAAACCAGTAAAGGGCTTAAACACACGCCACGTCATTCACTGCAGGCCATGTAATAATCTAATACAATGTTTTTTTCTGCAAGTGCATCTCTGTGGAATGTGTTTTAGATTACAAGCTTTACGCTCCTCTCCACAGTATAACTTTCCCATCGATTCATGCTTACTAAAATCATTTTAATAAGCATCGATTTGTTGAACCAACTTCAAGTGTCTTCGTTTTGGATATAATATTATTCATTAATGCAACAGTAAAAGCAAATTATTTCACAATTAGTTTAAAATTGACTCACTATTCCTTCTGGACAAAGTAGTCCATAAGGTAGATCGGTGCACTAGAACAGAAGCCAGGCAACTTAACATCCAATTAAACTTGATTTGGCTATATCCTAGCACTGATGGCTTCGTCCTGGGCGTTGTCATTCACCACAATGCTCACACACAAACAAGTACTGAACAAAATATACAAGAGAAGAGGTGACGAAACTACCAAGTGAACTAGATGTCCCAAAGACAATGAGACCAGACAATATCACCTCGTGGGTCCTTAAAGAGGGAACGAAGAACTGTACTCACCTCTAACTAAAATCTACACCACGGTACTTGATACAGGGCAAATGCCAAAGATGTCAAATAGCAATGTCCCCATTATTAATAAAGGGAACTGAGAGGTATCCAGAAACTACAGGTCAGTATCACTGACATGCATAATGTGTACTGTAAATGGAGAAGATAATCACAAGAGTGGTGAAGCACCTGGAAAGGAACAGTTTCGTAAACGAACAGCTAAGATGGGTTTGGAGATGGTAAAAACCTGTCTCACCAATCTGCTTCATTTCTCGAATTAGGTAAAGGTACAATTGGGCTCCCATTTTTCAGACTGAACTTTTTGCTATACTTCGTTTACTTAAAAATATCCATATATCTGAGGTTGACACTTTAATTGGAAGGGATATTTAATTATTCATTGTTGCAGTTAACTCCATGAATATCAATTATGACATGTTGGTGTCAGAAGCCAGACAGAGATATAGTAGAATTATAGACAGTGGAGTCGAAGTATACATTCTGTGGCTTTCCTCTCACAGTGGTCTTCAAATGAATAATGCAACTGATTAACTGGCAAAGACTTCTGTTCTCAAGGAAGGAGAAGATGACAACTTGGGACTGGCTATAAGTATTTTGAGGACAATAATATGAGAAGAATTTCAACTAAATTTCATTGACCTGAGACTAAAGGAGACTGACACAAGTCAGTCTTTCTATCAAACACTAGAAACCGCCATATCTATGATGCATCCAACAAAAATCAGCAAATTCCTGCATGTCACCACTACCCGCTTGTAGCTGGGTAAAATGTATTTTGGGAAGTTTGTACCATCATCTGACTTAGGCATAACTAAGTGTGCATTTTGGCAGAGAAAGTATTGTCACACCCTGCATAGTTATGTGCTGGAATGATATAAAAAAAATAATGAATTCAAAGAAGCCACAAGTATTATATACACATGGACATATAACAAGCCATTCTGGACAATAATATGAATTTGCCTGCTGTAAATAACTCAAACCATTTAACGTGCTCAAATTCAACCATATGTTGCTAAAATATTAGATTGAAATAAATAACTGAAACCACATTTAAGCTACTGTGTACGGTAATGCTTTTTAAAATGACTGATTGCGATTGTTACCAGATAATTAACTTTGTAAATAGCTATCAAAACCTTGGGGGTCTGGTCCCTGGACCCATTATGTGAATTTGTAATCTTTTAATTACCGCCACAGAATGGGTATGGGGTGCATAATGAAGCTATTATACCGAAGTGACCAAGTGTCCAGGACCAAAAATTTCCCAATAAAAAATACTTGGTTTACATTTTGTGCCTTTTATAGCTATTACTACTGGGACAAGTAACCATTCTGAATAAAGTTAAGCATATACATGCACTATAATATATATATGTATATATATATATATATATATATATATATATATATATATATATATATATATATATATATATATATATATAAACGAAGGCAGTTCGAAAGTCCTTTTGCTCATTATTTTTTGACAAAATACAGCTTAGTTTTATTGAACGTTGCATTGGTTATGCCCGACAGTATCACCAAGCCTGTTGAGGCACTGATTGCAACATGTTGCCAGTTTATGACTTCTATATAGAATTTTGTCGGCTGATTACTCAGCCATTAATGAACTGTCATCCAACTGCTGTCTCCCGTGGATGAGGCTTGAACTGATGGACATAGCTGGAGAAAGATCGAGGCTGCGACTATAGTAACAATAAAAGACACTAAGACTTTTCAGTCTCTTGTATTTATGATCATAATGATTATGACGCAGCGTTATTCAGCCGTATATAATTATTTACCTCTCAGTATTTACACTATAAGAAAAAAATACGATATCTGGTTTCCTGATGCACGTCGGCTTCGATCCCGCCAGGAGCAATCTTGCTCTGAGACCAGGCCACCTAGGCAATGATACCAGGAAATATTAACAGGTAACCCATTATATTTCTTCCTTTTATAGTATAGCTACCGTTATTCAGGTTAGACCATTTACTTGATCGTAAATGGTCTAACCAGTGTGAATGGATTTTTTTTTTACCATTTTAATAAATTTCCAAAAGCAAAAAATGATGGGGTCCAACATACCCGGGCAGCACCCACGCACTTCTTATTATTGGTCAGATGTAACCACACGTCAGGTTGAGTTAGTACCGGAGAAGCTCACTTGGCCACTTGTACCGGAGAAGCTCACTTGGCCACTTGTACCGGAGAAGCTCACTTGGCCACTTGTACCGGAGAAGCTCACTTGGCCACTTGTACCGGAGAAGCTCACTTGGCCACTTGTTCACAACAACCAACAGTACGACGTGCGATGTATTGTCGCCGACCAGCTGGCGCTATCGAAAAACATTTATGCTTTCGTCGTGAAAAGAAAAAGGCATTAACATTTGACGTGCAATATGCGCCTATATTAGTCGTGCAGATGGCGCTGAAGGGGAAGCAATAACATCCTGATGGCTTTCAGTTCCCCAGAAAAATGAAGAGACTTCAGGTCCTTGACGCGACGTGTTTGCTTTAACATTTGATGAATTGCTGAGGAAAACTTTGTGAAGGGTTCACACTCTGGAGCCTTATTTACTCAGAGGAGGAGCGCTGCCTCGTACCTACTGAATTGTTGTTGCTTCCTAGAGAAGAGCGCTCCTAATATACATATATATATATATATATATATATATATATATATATATATATATATATATATATATATATATATATATATATATATATATTTAGGTACCACCTCTAGAACTTTACTGGGGATCCTCATCCTCAGAGAAGACAAAAAACGTACCTCAGGGAAAACTCGAGGTTCTCCCCGGAGCTGTTTGAATATTTTCTTCTCCTACCACCCCTATATATGTTATATGAGTGTTTTATTAATAGACAGAATGCACTGACAGAAAACACAAACATGAACACGAATACAATGGTAATAACATCTACCCCCCCCTTTGTTATTTTTTTTTAAATAATAATTTGCCTATGTAACTTTTATGGTTTGATGATTTTACATTGTTTCGCGTGTAAAATATTTATATTTTACTCACTATACCAATATTTATACGCAATCACTTTACTGACGCAACATTTTGCGTAAACATCTTAAGTACACAATATACACACAGGACATTTTATGAAGGCATAAATTTTAAGCAAAATATTTTACACACACAACTAAATACGCTACATAACACATAGACAGAATTTCAGGACGGCTACAGCTGAAGCTTAGCCGCCCTGGCTTGTCCACTTCAGTGACTCTCTACAACTTTGAACTCATCTCGCATTTTAACAGTTTTGCCTGGCCGAATTATTTTTAGCACTGGGCAAAAATATTACCCTCTACTGGATCTCAATGAAATTATATAATGTCATTTCACTTCTTTAATTAGTGTTAATTCCTCGCCTAGTTGTCGTTGTTTAATTTTTGTGTGATTTGACGCATCAGGAACACGTATTTGTTGTTGTCGATTATATTAGGTTAAGTGTAGGCTAGAACTGGTTAGGCTGGGCTAGAACTGGTTAGGTTAGGCTAGAACTGGTTTGGTTAGGCTAGAACTGGTTAGTTAGGCTGGAACTGGTTAGGTTAGGCTAGAACTGGTTAGGTTAGGCTAGAACCGGTTAGGTTGGGCTAAAACCGGTTAGGTTGGGCTGGAACTGGTTAGGTTAGGCTAGAACTGGTTAGGTTAGGCTAGAACTGGTTAGGTTAGGCTAGAACTGGTTAAGTTAGGCTAGAGCTGGTTAGGTTAGGTTAGAGCTGGTTAGGTTAGGCTAGAGCTGGTTAAGTTAGGCTAGAACTGGTTAAGTTAGGCTAGAACTGGTTAGGTTAGGCTAGAACTGGTTAGGTTAGGCTACAACTGGTTAGGTTAGGCTAGAACTGGTTAGATTAGGCTAGAACTGGTTAGGTTAGGCTTGAACTGGTTAGGTTAGGATAGATTAGGTTGGTTTGGATAGGTTAGATTAAGTTTAGATAGGTTAAGTGTGGTTAGGATATTTAGGTTAGGTTCGTAAAAACAACCTATCATTTTTTTAGGCCTAGCTTTATTGCGCACTTAATATATTATAGTGTGACCATGTTATCAAGTTTTTATATACATTTGAAAGTGAAAACAATATTTAAAAAATAATTTAATTAAAATAACTAATTTAATTACAAAATAATTATTTTAATTAAATAATTGAATTAAAAATGGTATGGATAATGCCTGGCAGGACGATACATAACATATAAGAGCGTTCGTTTCCTCCCGAATTATTAAAAACTTAGAAGATGGAGTAGAATCTAACTCAATCTGAAACTCGTTTGCCAAGTGTGAAATATAGATTACCTTATATGCCATATTGCCTCACGAAATCGTAATGACACGATTGCAAACAAACACATACACGGTGGTTCGAACCCGCGGTCAGACTCTGACCGCGGGTTCGAACCCCACCCGTGGTATGTGGTATGCCATATTGTATTTTACGATCAATTTAACGTGTCACATTTTTATAAAAAATCTCCGTATCTGCCATTATATATTTATAGGGAAGCTCTAAGCTCGTAAGGATCATGAAGTACCTGGGGAATGTAGGTAATTATTTTTTGATTCGATGGAAGGGTGGGGTGGTACAATTCCTTGGAGTCAGGCACTCGCTTCTCCTATCATTAAGGGATCGTCTCAAGATAAATAACTTTATTAGGTCTCCATCTCGACCAAAATGCTTTATATTCTTGAGTGTAAAATTCCGACAAGTTGAGGAATAAAGCACATGTTCAATACATTAGTATCTTTATTGCTGTAAAGCTTCGCCTGCACAGAAAGCTTTTTAGCTGATTACAGGAGATTGTAACACTGGAGACAGTAGAACTTACTGGAGGAGATTTGTCCCTTAACTTTGTTAGGTAGTCAATGATAAAAGCAGAGATATAGGCAGACCTTATATACCAGAACGAAAGTAATATTGTAGATAAGATTGGCCGCTAGTGGAAGTGGGTCATGCTAATCAGTTGTTTGGCAAAGGAATTGAGCAAGACTTCATTCATGAATAAGATACATTGGTGGTCCTGTGTCAACCATGTATCAATGTATTATATGTTTGATGGCATAGAATATGCGAACGTTTAAAAGTAAACATGAGCAAAACTTATGTATCTTAATCTGCTAAAAGTTTCGCCTGCACAACATGTGTCTTCACTTGAACACAGGCAAAACTAAGACTGGAGGCTTTGCTAAGCAATTGTTTAGTATGACTTAATGTCACCAGGTGACATCACCTAAAACTGCTATACCTCACTTATTCTCTGATATATAAGGTCTGGTCTCATGACTTTGCTTTGGGATAAGGCACTGACACGCTTCTAGTGAGACTGAGGGAGTAATCATCTGAAAGTTCCTATTTTTCAGTGTTGTATTCGCCTGTATTCGAGTGAATACAGGCGAATACACTGGTGACACGGGTCGGTAGTAATGATACCCAAGTGTTGAACATGAGTCTTGTTCAAAATATGATACACTATCTTCCCTTAGATACGATATTATCTTCCATCCTCACCTGTGATGGTCATTCCTTTGCTGCCTTGAGAGATGTTGCCTTGACACTGGAGATACATGGAATCTGAGCTTCCTTTCTCCTCTTTGGTTCAAACTTTATTACTTTTCTTCAGCCACGCCGTGTCTGTCCCCTTCGAGTTTAAAACTTTCTCACGAAAATAATTTTCCTTTGCTTCGCTCATTTACTATTTACATTTATGCTGCTCTCAATCATTTTTCTCGCTAGTCAACAAACTTACATCTCACTTCCAAACCTTCGTAGCTTTCTCTGACACAGGATTTTATCATTCTTACTCTCTGACTATATTCTTTATGTACATTGCTAGAGTCTCTTGTTGTGTGTTAAAGAAAGCCCTTGATGTTGCCTCTCTCACGCTAGTCTGCCCTTTATGTCGTGCTCAGTTTTCTTCCAGAGTGGCCTGTATAGAGAGAGAGAGAGAGAGAGAGAGAGAGAGAGAGAGAGAGAGAGAGAGAGAGAGAGAGAGAGAGAGAGAGAGAGGTATAAGAGACATCCCACTATCTATAACAGGAACCTGGCCAGGCAATCAGGAAAGCCTGTCGGCAAATGGAAGATGTCCAAAAGTGGGCCATGTCTAGATGGGAAGCTGGCAAAAAGAAAACTTACATCAAGTACAGTGGGCTTCAAAACCTGGTGGTCCTTGGTCAAAGACCTCTAAATTAGTAGGATGCGATCGCCTGTAATAGTGAGGAGAAAGCTGATCTCTGTGCCGACCACTTTGTTGCCAAGATGCAAGTTCTTGGTCCAGCACGGGATCCTCCTTTGCTACCCGCAAGAACCGAGTCAAAGTTTCAGAGGTGACGATAAAGCAGGATGAATTGCATCATCTACTTAAATCATTGGAACAAGAAAAGGCTGTGGGTCCAGATAAGGTGAGCCCAAGATTGCTGAGTAGATGTGCAGACCAGCTAGCATCTCATCTAACTCGCATTTTTCAGCATTACCTAGCACAGTGTAAATGGCTTTCTCTGTAGAAAGAGGTAAATGTAGTCCCTGTTCACAAAAAAAAAGAGCAGGGCGGAAAACAGCAACTACAGACCAGTGTCACTCCTGCCAATCACTGACAAGATCCTTAAGACTATACTTTCACGGCAGATGACAGCGTTTTCCCACTAAAAATCACTTCTTTGACAGTCAATATAGCTTCAGAAAAGTTCACTCTGCTGCTAATCTGCTGTTAAACCTCTCCACTATGTGGCACCAGTCACTGGATGAATCCAAGGTCAGCTGTGTAGTAGCACTGTTCATTGCTGGTACTTTCGACCGAGTATGGCACCAGGGACTTTTTGGCAAAACTGCAAGTACTAGGCTCTGCACTATGTTTCCTTGGTAATTACTTTCGAAGGAGATCTCTAAGTGTAGTTCTCAACGGGACAGAATCAACAAGACACTATTTGTGCAAGTGTTCCACAAGAAAGTGGACTTGGGCCATTGTTATGGCATGTCTACCTCAGGGACTTTCTTCAACTCATCCGAGAATCCTATACATATGCATACGACTGAACTCTGACATTTATTTATCCAAGAGAGGAAATGTCATCTGCTCCCAGTAACATGAATCACCAGCTTACAGCTACAACAGCCTGGGGAAAATAATAACAAGCCACATTTGCTTCTGAGAAAACACAAATGATGGTCTCTAGGCGCCATAATGAAAATGCTAGAGTAGTGGTAAGAATGAATGGGAGAATGTTGGTAACTGGGGATGAGACGGGTGAAATTTGACTTCAAACTGACTGTAAAGAATCACGTTGTAAATCCTGCAAACAAAGCGGCCAGAATGCTTACAGTACTTAGACATATCTTGCATTTGTTCGACAGTAGAGGTTGCAAGATTCTGTACGAGGCACAAGTGGGCTCACACCTTGAGTATGCTCCACTTTCTTGGATTGCCTGTTCCTGTTTCATCTGCAACTTCTTGACAGAATAGAGAACAGAGCAAGACGACTTAGCTCTCGACTGGACAGACCTGTCATTTCAACAGAGTCTTCAGCACCGGAGGGACGTGGGTGGCCTTACTGTTATGTACAAGGTAATATTGGCAAGGTACCACACTTGGCTCCACTTTGCAGACAGTGAGAAATGAGCTTCTACACAACAAGACGGGCAGCAAACAGCAACTATAATCTGGCTGTAGACGAATGGTTCAGAAAACCGACAAGTTGTACCCTTCTCAAGAGCTTCACTTCGTTTGAGAACATTTATTCCTAAAATGACTCAAATCTGGAACATGGTCATACCACATAATTATATCAACGAAATAAAGTCAGTTAACCAAATGAAATCGCTGGCCCAAGATGGCTCCAACTTCATCCTGTTCCCTATTTGTATATCTAATAACAATAAAATGGCATTAAAATCAGCTGAAGTAGATAAGAGCTCTTAGCTTGTAAATAAAGGTAGGACTCCGTAAAATAACCTTGTAAAACCCTTGTGTAAAAGAGTGAGAGAGAGAGAGAGAGAGAGAGAGAGAGAGAGAGAGAGAGAGAGAGAGAGAGAGAGAGAGAGAGAGAGAGAGAGAGAGAGAGAGAGAGAGAGAGAGAGAGAGAGAGAGAGAGAGAGAGAGAGAGAGAGAGAGAGAGAGAGAGAGAGAGAGAGGGAACCGAAGGAAGAGAGAGAGAATGAGAGAAAGAAAATATGAGTCAATCAATTCATTTTTTCTTCTTGGCTGTCTCTACAGTTTCATAAATTATGCCAACTCTGATGCTGTAGGCAGTTTTTTCTCTCCTCAACACACTTCACCAGTGTAATTCCCTGTACTTTGTCTTCTCTATATTTCTATTTTACCAAATCTTTGCAACCCATTTAGTCTTCTGCATATTTAACTTGCATTTCATCCACTGCTCTTCGTAGCAATCAGTTTAATACTACTCTTACCGATACTTCTGGTGAAGTGACTTTCATCGTAGGTACAACACACACACAGGATCTATACATAGCTTTAAGATGAGGTACGATAAGGCTTTTGGAGTAGGGGGAGAGTGGACCTAGTAGCGACCAGCGAAGAGGCGGGGCCAGCTTTGATTCGATCCTTGCAACCACATATAGGTGAGTACACACACACACGGAGTGTGTGAGGTGGGCCTTTTGCTTCTCGGCAACTTCATTGTCTGAACCAACCCTCGCCCCAATCCCTATCACTTTGGTCCGTTTCTACCCACGCCCACCACCCACCCGCGCTGCCCACCTCCTGCCAGTTAATAGAGGGTTAAACAAACCACGGAACGGATGGGGACTGAACCAGCAGCAAGTGAGTCGTAAAACTCCAGGCCAGCGAGTGGTTTGTTTACAGTCGTGTCATTACGATTTCGTGAGTCGTGAATCCAGTGTTATATGTGACTTATGCTTGTCTAAATATCATCTTATGTAGAAAGCAAACTCTGCATCCATATATGATATTTGTCTA
The DNA here is from genome assembly GCA_009830355.1 of Cherax destructor. Classification (NCBI taxonomy): domain Eukaryota; kingdom Metazoa; phylum Arthropoda; class Malacostraca; order Decapoda; family Parastacidae; genus Cherax; species Cherax destructor. The sequence continues at coordinate 104,742 of WNWK01001523.1, read as the reverse complement.
AATGGGTACTTTGGGATTTTCACAAAAGATATGGGGCCTTGGACATGATTCATGAAATTACTAAGGAGGTTACTGAACAGAAGTAATCAGGAGGACAGGAGGACCGGGATTTATTGACCATGGGAGGAATAAACAATTGCAGAAATCGGTAGCTAACAAACTCAAGGGGTGACTCCCTCAGAGCGGGAATGTGAAAAAGAAAATACCCGGAGTCTACCTGGAGGGTGCTTCGGGGGCCAACGCCCCCGAGGCCCAGTCTTTGACCAAGCCTCCCGGTGGCGGCAGTAACAGCCTGATTAAACAGGCTGTTACTGCTGGACGCACGTAGTCCAACGTGCGAACCACGATCCGGCACCCTCTTGAGGGCAGCCAGGGGTCTATTGATAATTTCCCTTACTGCGAGATAGATCCATAATAATTTAACATTAGCTTCTACTATCTTGATATTATAATATCTGACCCTGGCTTGTCCAGTGAGCATGTAGAAATATAATGCTATTCAAGAGCATTCAGTGATGGCATTGAATCAGTTATGATGAAGGAATGAAGTATGAAGTCCTAAGTTAACTCTAGTGAAAACTGATGCATTGTAAACACATTATAATTAGTTGTCCGGGTCATACTTTGCCTCGTAAATCCTCCCGTCCCAGGAATAACCTCAATTGTAAACATTAAAATATTTTATCTTGGTGGAAAATCCTATTAATTTTCTTTATCAATTGCAAAGTTTTCTTGCAATATTTCCTCAAACACCTGTCATAAGTAGATTATTTTAATCATAATTAAGCGCTAACGCCACAAGGGATAAATATTTATAAAATATATAAATTGTTACGCTCTTAATAAGAGGCTGTATCTAGATTTTCCGTGAAGGCCTAAAAGAATTAGGACAGCTGGAGTGCCTAAGATGTCAGTCCCTACCAGCACTGTTTCCTTTTTTTCAGCCTGCTAGAGCTTAGGCCTACATCTGAAAAGAAAATTCTGCTAAAAAAAAAAAAGCATTTTTGAATCGAATTTATGAAGCATCTTGGTAATGGGAGGCAGTCAAGTTCGATTCAAGGGAGGACAAGTCCAATTCCTTGAATCAAAAGCTCCTCCCGCCATAACCTGCATCAAGAAACCTCTTTTATGCTTGGTCTTGAAGTGGACCAAACAAAAAAAAGAAAACTTGAGGCTATTCTTTGAAAAAATACAGTACCTTGGTTGTAGTAATTTATATATTACCCCAGACATTGGAGAATAAACTTTCTGTAATGCAAATGATTTGGAAAACCGAAAAGTTGAAAAGTAAGACACTTATGCAACATTTTGCAATTTTGATTATGGAAACGTTTCTCCAGTTAGTGAGTGTTTCAGTCCAATACAGACTCTGTACTGGCGAAACGCTTCCACAAAAAAGATTCCCAGTAAATTTTCAACGTCTCTGACCGCTCGTGATCAAGTTACAACTGTATTCGTGACATGATAATTGTCTAGTACAAACCTAAAACCTGACTAAAGTTTCCTCTCTAAACTATTGATCATTTATGAATAACTAATGTTTATAAATGACTATCCATATTCGAGTATTTTCAAAAATATATTCACAACGAAAATCGAGTTATCAATCCATACGATATTACGTAGATTTTCAGATCAAATACCAACCATTACTGAAAACAATGTTTTCACCCTGCGTGCCTTGGAAAAGACGACTCTCACAGAGAAGACATTTGATATTCAGCTTGCTAGCACTGCCCGTCAGAAGTTGGTGTAACCTAATTTTCTGAGTTAGGGCGTAAGACGAGCAGCTCTTTGCGCCAACACGGACTTCAGGTGAGAAAACGTAATAATATTCTCACACGATCAGCAAATACATTTATAGGCCGCTAAACCGTCTTTAATAATTTATTTATTCAGATTATATTATCAAAAATAAATTAAGTACTACTACTGCTACTACTACTACTACTGCTACTACTACTACTACTACTACTACTACTATAATAATAATAATAGGAAAAACGCTTGAAAGTTTTCGGACTCTGAGCAATCTAAGAAAAATATCCTCGAATCCCACAAGACCAGCCTCGTCTAGTTCTAACTCAACGATCTGCCAACTTTACGTAAAAAATCAGAGAAAGGGCCTCTTATCCACCGTCGTATTTAAATGGTATACAATAAAGACCAACTTAATGCTTGAGACTTAAGCAAAACTTGGGTATATTTATTGCTGAAGTCATGTTTGAGGTCATGTTTCAGATATTGTGTAAATTCATGTGTAAAGTCAAGTGTGAAACCATGTGTGAACCCATGTGAGAAATCATGTGAAAGGTCATATGCGAGGTCATATCTCAGCTTAATAAGTCTTTTGTCCTTTATTTTTTTTACTATTCCTTGATAATGTTAGAAATCACGAGAGCGCTTGGAATTTCACTATTTTTTCACCTGTGGTCATTATGCATATTGTGATAGCACCTTTTAAATGTGATTTTATTGTATGCATATGTATGCGAATGTGTTCGTAATTTTGCTTCTGTATTCATGCATGTGTGTGTGTGTGTGTGTGTGTGTGTGTGTGTGTGTGTGTGTATGTAAATGTATGTAGAAGTGCGTACATGTTTACCTGTTTAAAGTTTGAGCTTGACAGCTTAATTTTTATTTTAGCGAACTAGAAGTAAATAAGGTAGTAAAGACTAGGAGTAAAGACTAGGAGTTTAATAATAAAAAAAAATATTAAAAGTATAAACTTACCTACAAAACTAAATGTTCCTTTAAGGAAGACACAGTAAACCAGGAATCTGATTCCTGGTTTGCTATGTTATTAAATTAGCAAATTAACGCCTTCAATGATAAAAGTTTGAAGCTAATCAGAAGAGTCATTATTAAGTAAATGCAAATTTAAATTAAAAATGGATTTATAAAACGGACAAGAAGACACCTGTCCAACGCAATGGATCCATGAACATTCCCCCATTAATAATTTACCACCACTGAAAATTTGACGCAGGTCAGACGAGACCGTCTTATATTATAAATGAGAATCTTGGCTCAGGAATAAACCTGTACGAAGGTAAAATATTTTGGAACTCACTAAATTCACGAACAAAAATGCAATAAAAACGCAGCTATAAAATATTTCTCAATTTTATTTTCTCAGTTTTATTCTGTTTCAAGTTCTCTACACCCCAGTATGTATTTTTTTTTTTTTTGCAAAAGTGTACTTTACGTAGGTCCCTCCTGAGAGTTACCATACATGATAGATGAAGTTAGCAAATTAACACCTATAACCTAATAACCGTTCGGATAAGATATTCACAAATTATGACAAAAACGAATATTTAAATTTTTCCAATATTAATAAAATTGTTAAATTGGCACCTATATAAAATAAGATCATTCCCAAAAATTATCTGGTTAAGATAAAATAGCTTTTAAGGTTTGAAGTTAATCAAAAATGGCATTCTCCAGTTACAGCATATAAACCAATTAAATAAGCAAATTAAAAATAAGCCCAAAATAAACGCAACCCTTATTTTCAGGAATATGGATTATTTTATACATATATAGTCTTGATATCCAATGAATGTTGAATAATTTATGCTGCACTACTTATTCAGCACCTGCAGGTTAACAGACCCCCCCTTCAAACACTACTCACACACCCACCCCCCTCACTAAGTTTCAAGGGGAAATTATTTTCAAAACGTTATGAAATTGACTTTTTAAAATTCATTTAGCTATAGTTAATTATAAAGTAAACCAAAAGAAGTACCTATCGTTAAATTTGCAGTATTATTTTACACTTTAGTATTACACTCAACTCTTAAATGCAAATAATGTAATTGTGAACAATTATCCAATTGTATTATATTTATTTATTGTAAGTATTATTATTAATTATTATTATTATTATTATTATTATTATTATTATTATTATTATTATTATTATTATTATTATTAACAGTAGCGGCCTCTCGACAAAGACAGCCCAACCAAGTCTCATATGAAGACCTCGTCGTTGAGGGATGTATTTGTGTTGGAGATTAAGGATCTTCAGCATCCTATGGAGAGGGAGCATGGACACAGGGGTCATTCCACACTCACTATAAACAACAGACCGGGCCGCGGGGGCGTTGAACCCCGGAACCCTCTCCAGGTATGCTCCAGGTATTTACTACAGACTAACATCCCATATCATAAAAATCTTTGAAACGGTTTTAGAAGCAAGATCACCATCCACCTAGACACCCATCAGTTACACAACCCAGGGCAACACGGATTTAGGGCAGGTCGCTCCTGCCTGTCCCAGCTACTGGTAGATAAAGGTAACGAAGTTTTCGTCGCATTTATGGATTTAGAAAAGGCATATGATAGGGTGAATTGGGGATTAATGTGGCAGATGCTGCCGACCAACCTACTTTATTTCGAATTTTATTACCTTCCATTCCTCAGGCACTGTATGGCCCCCTACAAATATACTATTTCCAGCAAAAATGTGACAATAAAAGCAACAACATCAACGACAATAATAATAATAATAATCTCCCGAGCCTTGAAGAGAGGAGTACTCACAAAATCAACCACGGGATAATTCTAATGGATATTTGTATGACATAGATAACAACGAATAAGTATAGGTTATTAAATAAATTGCTCGCCATTAGTCATTAACCTCAAATCCAGAAAATAGGTCTCTCACTGCCGCTTGCGGTGCAGACTGAGACCCAAATTGTAGAATAAGCTTTTGTTGGGAGAACGTTTCGCCTATTTAGAGCTTTATCAAGATGTGAATTGATAAAGCACCGCTCAGAGAGAAACATGAAGATTTAGAGAGAGTGGAGCATTAATTGATTTAGCTCTGCACAAAGCTACACGTAAAACGAGACATTCCTTGTTAAAGCTCTATGCAGAGCATAACAGGACTTGATAAAGCTCTGTACAGAGATATACAAGATATGATAAAGCTTCACATAGAGTGGAACATTACCTGATAAAGTAGAACATTATTTGATAAAGCATAGAACAACAATATAAGTATAACATTACTTGATAAAGCTCGACACAAAGATAGCCATAATAAAGCAACATGCATGGGGAAGCCTACTTTGATAAAGCTCTAAACAGAACTAGATACAGAGCGATTCTTTAGCCCTTTAAAGGCTTTTTACTGCAGTTTTTTTTTTCATATTACTAAGACGCAATTTTTTTTGTCATGGAGAGTCACTAAGACAGCCGGGTGTCATACAATGCCTGGAGATTGAGAGGCAATTAGGTTTGATCAGAGGAAGATGAAAGTTGTTCCGTTTCCTTGGATCGAGAGCCCTTCACCGAGCTTCAATGAAGTGCTGTTTACTAACAGAAATCTTCATATACATTTTTATATACTGAGTTCATTCATTGTAAAGTGTATATATATAATTGTATATACACTGGGAGGTGGGCTTATCTCAGTGTATATACTCTGGTAGGTGTGTTTATCTCAGTGTATATACACCGAGAGAAGTGTATGTCCACCGTTTTCTGTCCTCATCCTCATGGAAGCGGTGGTCGCATGTTCAATTAACCTCTTTGCATCCTGATTCCTCTGGAAGGATTCAGGAGTGTGCGGTGGAGAGTGTAATAGAGAAGCATCCACTAGCTAATATATTGGCGACCCCGTGACGCCAGTAGGCGGTGCAGGGCTCTCCACCGTGGGCGGGTTATTTGTGATAATGTTTTCTCATTTATTTACGTAAGGGTAGTTATAATCCACCACATCAGTTTCTGTCTTCTTCAATCGATTTCTTCTCAGAGCCTCTTTTGTTGACTGGATTGTTGTGGTCGTGAACATTCCACACTTGGAAATTTCATAGTGTGAGCTCTGTCTAACACCTTTTATCTAAGAATTTATACTGATGTTAGGTAAAAGGACACAAATGTAACTAATGTGACATTTTATTGTGGTAACGTTTCTCTCTCCAGGAGCTTTATCAAACCGAAACGTCGCCACAATAAAATGTTACATTAGTTGCACTTGTGTCCTTTTACCTAACATATTGTCGGTAATTCTACCAACATTAATGCAATTTATTCTGAGTTTGGGCATCATGTCAACTTCGTTGAGTACGTCCACTTTCCGGGCACATGAATTTTAAGACTTTGTAACTCCCCTTTCACTCTTTTTACCAATCGATGGTAATGGTAGCTAAGGCATAACATTTTTTATACATAATGGATATAGGCACTACAGTAGATAATTTTTTTAGTGATTAAATCATGTCTACGGAAAAAATAAGTAAAATTGTTAATAAATTTCTCTGGTTAATTAAAATCTCAGTTTTTAAAACACATGTTTATTACACATCAGTAATTTGATCTCATGATTATTCTCTTTTAATTTTCTAATAATAACAAGACTTACCATGAATTTCTTCCTAAGAAAGTTATTAAATATTTACAATATACAATTTATATGTGGCCTGGAAAACTGACATCAATGCTTTGCAACTCAATTAGTTTAATTTGGATTAAATAATTGTTAGATATTTATATATTTCAACTTCACTCACCCATAAATTATAGAGTGGATTATATCCTCCATACCAGACCATGTAAAAAAAAATCCCCTTTAACCTTCTTATCTGCCAAGAACAAAGTCACAATACCGTGACTAAAACAATACATAAATAACCAGCATTTGGGAGAGAGAAGCTTATGTACCATCTGCCAAGACTTTGTCTACGAGAAAAGTAAAAAGCATTGTTGTGGACATCGATTTTTATCGATAAAAGGTGTCCTTTATACCTTTTCCGTACAAATCCTTAACTTAATACATTGGTACAAGTTATGAGGTGTCACCTTTATCCATTTTAGATATTTCCTTTACATTCTGTACATGGAATTTGCAGGAAAGCTTAGATGTGTACTGTTTCAAAGCTATTCGTGCAGTATCACCATCAAGGAGATGGCACTGTCTTCTTGTGCCGTTGATTCTATAATTAATGTGAAATTTCACGGAGATGGTGACGCTGTGAATTTCTAGAGACTTTTTCCATCAATGTCTTCAAGTAAACTTATTTTAGGTTTTTACCAAACTGCTGTAATCCGGTAAATAAGTAAGGATACACAAATAACCCTCACGTAGAAGACAAACTTTGACGACGTTTCGGTCCTCTAAGTATAACTAATGTTCAAAGTCGGACCGAAAGGTCGTCGTAAGTTTCAGTGTTCTGCGTGAGGGTTATTGTGTTGTTCTAGTCACGGTATCGTAACTTCTTAGTCTTCATGTGATGAGATAATTGTGAGCATTAATTTTCAATATCTGCATGACATACTTTGCAATCAATGCCTTCATCTCCTTCAAAATTACATATGATAATACGTTCAGTAATTAAATAATTATGTACCTTTCTTATCAAGAACTCTGTTCCCTTGTTTGTGAAAAGACATAATATTCTTAGAATACTCTGCTCTTTTCCTAAGGTGAATTTTGCATTTTTCTTGAATAATTCTACTTGCAAGCATCTTGAGAAAACATGAATGATTACACATACATATTAATAACCATTGTTGCATTTCTGCATTGCTCTCAAATTGTCTAAGAACTTGCATCTGAACAGTTTCTTTTCTGTAATGTGTTCAAATTGTCTAACTAACAGGGTAAGATTACTTTGGGATTTGAACCTAAGAACTTCCTTTTGAGCAGTTCCTTTGGTTTCAATACCTGTAATGGGTATCTAGTTTTCGATTTTAATCATTCCTTAGCATCTTCCACTGTTATGAGATGGATAATCGTCTAAGTAGTTTCACTGGAGCATTTAATCCCATTCAATGCACCAACGAATTTAATGCCCCTATAGATTTCTGTATTTATAGTTGTGCGACTGACCACAGGAAAACACCTTGATAAGGAAGTTCTCCAACTATGCGTGCAATTGCAATGCTTCTGGGAGACTGCAATCAACGATCAGTTGATAAATACCTGAATGGATTTGTGGACAAATAAATGTCCACAAATCCTCAAGTGAAATTATGATGTAAATGCATGAAATTCTTTATGATTTTAAACTCAGTGATGTCAGTATGATGCACAAAAAATTAAGATTATGTAAGATATGTTTTTAAATTATGATTTTTTTAAATACTGAAATAAATTTGTAAGTTACTCACTTATGATCATAATTTTTCCCAAATTTTAATTAAAAAATAAAATAACGTTTATTAAAAATTATTTAAATAGAAGATTTATTTTTCATTTTTTAATATATAGAGAAATAAGGCAAAACGACACCGGGAGGTGTATATCTTTCAGTATATATGAATCAAGAGGTGTATATCTCCCACTATATATACATCAAGAGGCGTATATCTCCAAGTGTATGTGCATGGAGAGGTGTTCATCGTCCAGTATATTAACACTGAGAAGAGTTACCTACCAGTGAACAAAAACCAGGTGTTTAGCTTCCAGCATGTACACAACAATAGGTGTTTGTCTCCCAGTGTATAAACACCAGAGAATGTATATCTTCCGGTGTATAAACCTCGAAAGGTATGCGTCTCCCGGTGCATAATTTAATGCCTATTTTACGGATTAAAGTTTTTTTTTGTGGTAGTGTGCAGGCGAACTGCAGCCATGATGATGCAGGTGAAGTCAATAGACTAAAAACAGTAAAATCACAGACATACAGTGGCTGTCACAAACAACAACACATGGCCAACAGCTGTTCCACAACAACAGTTGGCCAGAAGTTGTTTATTATGCAGGATACTGCACTGTTGTAATAAATTTGTAATGTGCAGTGTTTGTTGTGTAGTGAAGGTTCATAAAAATAATATTAGCGCTAGACGCGTAGTGAACGCGGCCGGCCTCTAGCCAGGAGGCTAGAGGCCGGCAGGGAAGTGTGGCAATCTACAGGCGCCATTATTATTTTATATTCTTATACCCTAGTTATGACCCTTGTAGGTTTTGATTGTAATAACATTAATGTAGCCTGAGTAATTTGTAGAGGTCTACTGGTGTCTGGTGTTTATGAGGTGTTGTTTAGATGTATGTTACTAATATTATGGTGCGCATTTTTGTACACGTGAGTTGGTCTACCCTTCCTTATAATCGACCCTAAAGTATTGTGCATCTGTTTAGGGCTTTCGGTGAAGTTACGTTTGTAGACCTAGGCTAGTGTATTTTTTTAAATATCTGATATGCCTCTAGGAGCCATTTTAAATTCGTAGAACTGTTCAATAACAACAGCTGGCCAGAAGCTGTTCCACAACAGCTGGCCAGAAGCTGTTAAATAACACCTGGCCAGAAGCTGTTCCATAACACCTGGCCAGAAGCTGTTCCATAACACCTGGCCAGAAGCTGTTCCATAACACCTGGCCAGAAGCTGTTCCATAACACCTGGCCAGAAGCTGTTCCATAACACCTGGCCAGAAGCTGTTCCATAACACCTGGCCAGAAGCTGTTCCATAACACCTGGCCAGAAGCTGTTCCATAACACCTGGCCAGAAGCTGTTCCATAACACCTGGCCAGAAACTGTTCCACAACACCTGGCCAGAAACTGTTCCACAACAGTTGGATAGAAGCTGTTCCACAACACCAGCTGGCCAGAAGCTGTTCTCACAACGACACCTGGCCAGAAGCTCTGACAACGCCACCTGGCCAGAAGCTCTGACAACGCCACCTGGCCAGCAGCTCTGACAACGCCACCTGGCCAGAAGCTGTTCTCACAACGCCACCTGGCCAGACGCTCTGACAACGCCACCTGGCCAGAAGCTCTGACAACGCCACCTGGCCAGAAGCTGTTCTCACAACGCCACCTGGCCAGAAGCTGTTCTCACAACGCTACCTGGCCAGAAGCTGTTCTCACAACGCCAGCTGGTCAGAAACTGTTCTCACATCGCCAGCTGGCCAGAAGCTGTTCTCACAACGCCAGCTGGCCAGAAGCTCTTCTCACAACTCCAGCTGGCCAGAAGCTGTTCTCAAAACACCAGCTGGCTAGAAGCTGTTCTCACAACACCAGCTGGCCAGAAGCTGTTCTCACACTACCAGCTGGCCAGAAGCTGTTCTCACAACACCAGCTGGCCAGAAGCTGTTCTCACAACACCAGCTGGCCAGAAGCTGTTCCATAACAACAACTGGCCAGAAGCTGATCCACAACAACAGCTTGTCAGAAGCTGTTCCACAACAGCAGCTGGCCAGAAGCTGATCCACAACAACAGCTGGCCAGAAGCTGATCCACAACACCAGCTGGCCAGAAGCTGTTCCACAACAACAGCTGGCCAAAAGCTGTTCTCACAACACCAGCTGGCCAGAAGCTGTTCCACAACAACAGCTAGCCAGAAGCTGATCCACAACAACATCTGGCCAGAAGCTGTTCCACAACAACAGCTGGCCAGAAGCTGATCCACAACAACAGCTGGCCAGAAGCTGATCCACAACAACAGCTTGTCAGAAGCTGTTCCACAACAGCAGCTGGCCAGAAGCTGATCCACAACAACAGCTGGCCAGAAGCTGTTCCACAACACCAGCTGGCCAGAAGCTGTTCCACAACAACAGCTGGCCAGAAGCTGATCCACAACACCAGCTGGCCAAAAGCTGTTCCACAACAACAGCTGGCCAGAAGCTGTTCTCACAACACCAGCTGGCCAGAAGCTGTTCCACAACAACAGCTTGTCAGAAGCTGTTCCACACAACACCAGCTGGCCAGAAGCTGTTCCACATCAACAGCTGGCCAGAAGCTGTTCCACAACAACAGCTTGCCAGAAGCTGTTCCACAACAACAGCTGGCCAGAAGCTGATCCACAACAACAGCTTGTCAGAAGCTGTTCCACAACAGCCGCTGGCCAGAAGCTCTCCTAGAACATCCGTCAAGAATTTTGCTCCACCAGAGTGCAGCACTGAACGAAGTGCTTTCTAAATCTTCCTAAACTTTCTTTACACTTTCATTTTTTTTACTGTCTTTACGATCCATGCTGGTTTAACGCTAGTTATTTAACATATCAACAAAAATTCTTATTCCCTATAGGGCAAGAGTTTCATGTTAATTGTTACTGACCTGTTCCACGGACCAGACGCTTACCAATAGCTAAAATTTGAACAAGTTTCTATCAAGTATACTCAGTTGTGGGTATTTCTCTGTCTCTCTGTCTCTGTATCTCTCTGTCTCTGTCTCTCTCTCTCTCTAATCAAGTAAACCTGTAATTCACTATCATGTGATCAACGAGAATTAGTCGAGCCAGCGGACCTTAAATGTTCTGTCCCCGATCCTGGAGCAAAGCGTAATGTCTCTCTCTCGTCCACCACCACTGTCTCTCCTCCACCAACACCACCACTGTCTCTCCTCCACCAACACCACCACTGTCTCTCCTCCACCAACACCACCACTGTCTCTCCTCCACCAACACCACCACTGTCTCTCCTCCACCAACACCACCACTGTCTCTCATCCACCAACACCACCACTGTCTCTCCTCCACCAACACCACCACTGTCTCTCCTCCACCAACACCACCCCTGTCTCTCCTCCACCAACACCACCACTGCTCTCCTCCACCAACACCACCACTGTCTCTCCTCCACCAACCCACCACTGTCTCTCCTCCACAACACCACCACTGTCTCTCCTCCACCAACACCACCACTGTCTCTCCTCCACCAACACCACCACTGTCTCTCCTCCACCAACACCACCACTGTCTCTCCTCCACAACACCACCACTGTCTCTCCTCCACCAACACCACCACTGTCTCTCCTCCACCAACACCACCACTGTCTCTCCTCCACCAACACCACCACTGTCTCTCCTCCACCAACACCACCACTGTCTCTCCTCCACCAACACCACCACTGTCTCTCCTCCACCAACACCACCACTGTCTCTCCTCCACCAACACCACCACTGTCTCTCCTCCACCAACACCACCACTGTCTCTCCTCCACCAACACCACCACTGTCTCTCCTCCACCAACACCACCACTGCTCTCCTCCACCAACACCACCACTGCTCTCCTCCACCAACACCACCACTGCTCTCCTCCACCAACACCACCACTGTCTCTCCTCCACCAACACCACCACTGTATCTCCTCCACCAACACCACCACTGTTCTCCTCCACCAACACCACCACTGTCTCTCCTCCACCAACACCACCACTGTCTCTCCTCCACCAACACCACCACTGTCTCTCCTCCACCAACACCACCACTGTCTCTCCTCCACCAACACCACCACTGTCTCTCCTCCACCAACACCACCACTGTCTCTCCTCACCACACCCCCACTGTCTCTCCTCCACCAACACCACCACTGTCTCTCCTCCACCAACACCACCACTGTCTCTCCTCCACCAACACCACCACTGTCTCTCCTCCACCAACACCACCACTGTCTCTCCTCCACCAACACCACCACTGTCTCTCCTCCACCAACACCACCACTGTCTCTCCTCCACCAACACCACCACTGTCTCTCCTCCACCAACACCACCACTGTCTCTCCTCCACCAACACCACCACTGTCTCTCCTCCACCAACACCACCACTGTCTCTCCTCCACCAACACCACCACTGTCTCTCCTCCACCAACACCACCACTGTCTCTCCTCCACCAACACCACCACTGTCTCTCCTCCACCAACACCACCACTGTCTCTCCTCCACCAACACAACCACTGTTCTCCTCCACCAACACCACCACTGTCTCTCCTCCACCAACACCACCACTGCTCTCCTCCACCAACACCACCACTGTTCTCCTCCACCAACACCACCACTGTCTCTCCTCCACCAACACCACCACTGTCTCTCCTCCACCAACACCACCACTGTCTCTCCTCCACCAACACACCACTGTCTCTCCTCCACCAACACCACCACTGTCTCTCCTCCACCAACACCACCACTGTCTCTCCTCCACCAACACCACCACTGTCTCTCCTCACCCAACACCACCACTGTCTCTCCTCCACCAACACTACCACTGTATCTCCTCCACCAACACCACTGTCTCTCCTCCACCAACACCACCACTGTCTCTCCTCCACCAACACTACCACTGTCTCTCCTCCACCAACACCACCACTGTCTCTCCTCCACCAACACCACTGTCTCTCCTCCACCAACACCACCGTCTCTCTTACACCACCATTGTCTCTCCTCCACCACCATTGTATCTCGACCACCACCAGTCTCTCCTCCACCACCACCAGTCTCTCCACCACCACCAGTCTCTCTCCACCACCACCAGTCTATTTTCACCACCAACAGTCTCTCTCCACTATCACCAGTCTCTCCATCTCCGGTCTTTCTCCACCACTTTCAGTCTCTCGCCACCACCACCAATGTCCCTCCTCTACTGCTACTATCTCTCCTCCACCACGAGTATCTCTTCACCACCCGTGTCTCGCCTCCACGACTACATTCAGCCTAACTTATTACAAGAAAACTATCGCTTCCTTCATAATTATTAACCATTATTTTGATACTAATAAACACTATATTGTTATTTCGCTTTTTTGGTATCAATTTTACCACTTCTAAATGAATCTCAATCCTCTTTGCCATACTTTATTTAAAGATTCCATATGTATTTGTTCAATACATCGGCCGTCTCCCACCGATGGAAGGTGGGGCAGTAACCACCCAGGTAGGGTGGGACGGTAACCACCCAGGTAGGGGGGGACAGTAATCACCCAGGTAGGGTGGGGCAGTATCCACCCAGGTAGGGTGGGACGGTAACCACCCAGGTAGGATGGGACGGTAACCACCCAGGTAGGGTGGGACGGTAACCACCCATTTAGGGTGGGACGGTAACCACCCATTTAGGGTGGGACGGTAACCACCCATTTAGGGTGGGACGGTAACCACCCAGGTAGGGTGGGGACAGTAACCACCCAGGTAGGGTGGGACGGTAACTACCAAGGTAGGGTGGGACAGTAACCACCCAGGTAGGGTGGGACAGTAACCACCCTAGGTAGGGTGGGACGTAACCACCCAGGTAGGGTGGGACAGTAACCACCAGGTAGGTGGACAGTAACACCCAGGTAGGGTGGGACAGTAACCACCGGTAGGTGGAAGTAATCACCCAGGTAGGGTGGGGCAGTAACCACCCAGGTATGGTGGGACGGTAACCACCCAGGTAGGGTGGGACGGTAACCACCCAGGTAGGGTGGGACGGTAACCACCCAGGTAGGGTGGGACAGTAACCACCCAGGTAGGGTGGGACGGTAACCACCTAGGTAGGGTGGGACGGTAACCACCCAGGTAGGGTGGGACAGTAACCACCCAGGTAGGGTGGGACAGTAATCACCCAGGTAGGGTGGGGCAGTAACCACCCAGGTAGGGTGGGACGGTAACCACCCAGGTAGGGTGGGACGGTAACCACCCAGGTAGGGTGGGACGGTAACCACCCAGGTAGGGTGGGGACAGTAACCACCCAGGTAGGGTGGGACGGTAACCACCTAGGTAGGGTGGGACGGTAACCACCCAGGTAGGGTGGGACGGTAACCACCCAGGTAGGGTGGGGACAGTAACCACCCAGGTAGGGTGGGACGGTAACCACCCAGGTAGGGTGGGACGGTAACCACCCAGGTAGGGTGGGACGGTAACCACTCAGGTAGGGTGGGACGGTAACCACCCAGGTAGGGTGGGACGGTAACCATCCAGGTAGGGTGGGACAGTAACCACCCAGGTAGGGGGGGACAGTAACTATGCAGGTAGGGTGGGACGGTAACCACCCATGTAGGGTGGGAGAGCAACCACCCAGGTAGGGTGGGACGGTAACAACCCAGGTAGGGTGGGACGGTAACCACCCAGGTAGGGTGGGACAGTAACTACCTAGGTAGGGTGGGACAGTAACTATCCAGTTAGGGTGGGAGAGTAACCACCCAGGTACGGTGGGAAAACAACCACCCAGGAAGGGAGGGACAACAACCACCCAGGAAGGGAGGGACAACAACCACCCAGGAAGGGAGGAACAACAATCACCCAGGAAGGGATGATCAAGAACCACCCAGGTAGGGAGGGACAACAACCACCCAGGAAATGAGGAACAACAACCGCCCAGGGAGTTACTGCCATCCTGCCACGCGAGTGTGGAACAATAACCTAACTGTTTTGAACAATGGTAGGATTGCTGGTACCTTTTCTCTCCTTCCCATAAACAAGCAAGATAACAGCTATAACTTACTACTATACACTTAGTTCTTGCTACACTCTCATGTACATGTATGTGTATACACTTTTATCTGAGTTTTGTTATGTTTTCTTAATATTTCTTGTTTCCCATTACTTCCTTCATTTTCATGGGGAAGAGAAGAATCCTTCCTTCGTCAGCCATGAGTGTCGTAAGAGGAGACTAAAACGCCGGGATCAAGGGGCTAGTAAGTCCTCCTGCATTTAACTAGAAATTTAAAAAATAATTTTTTTAAATTCAAACTCAGTTTTCAACACAAATAAAGTGTCCAACAAAGTGAATAACATGACATTTTAAAACGTTTAATGTCAGCATGCGAAGGGTGCAACTTTCTATGCTAATTACATCAAAAGGAATTTAACAGTAATAGAAATCAAGCTTTTTTTTACTGACTCGATTACTGAGACACTGACTTGGTAAATATTTACACAACATTATTTTTACTAATTGAATAACTGCTCTTTGTATGAACAGGCTTTGAATGTAATTGATTTTTGAAGCTTACAGATAAATAAATCACACAAAAACACCCTAAATACCCTATTCTGTATATAATAATGGCAGGTAATGCTGTTAAGCAGTTCGCTGGTATTTCGACGATGTAAACACAGCAGCTGACACTTCGGCAGACGGACAGCAGACATAGTGATGATAACACTATTGACTTTGCAACACTTTAAGCAGATACTTAGAATCTCAGTTACTGAGTCTATTTACAATAATTCCATAACCCCGACTCTGGGAAGACAGGTACCATAACACCGTTGATATCTGGAGCATCACTACCACCACCAGTCTCTCACTACCACCACCAGTCTCTCACTACCACCACCAGTCTCTCACTACCACCACCAGTCTCACCAATACCACCACCAGTCTCACCAATACCAGTCTCTCACCACCACCAGTCTCTCAATACCACCACCAGTCTCTCAACACCACCACCAGTCTCTCAACACCACCACCAGTATCTCAACACCACCACCAGTCTCTCAACACCACCACCAGTCTCTCAACACCACCACCAGTCTCTCAACACCACCACCAGTCTCTCAATACCACCATCAGTCTCTCAACACCACCATGAGTTCGTCGAGTTTGCTCATCACCACACTCCACTACCACCAATCTTTCTCCTTCATAATATCTCAACTCCTCCAGTCTCTTTCCTTCGGAATCTCTATCCACTACCACCGTCTCTCAACAAAATTTTTAAATTATTAATATATTCACGTAGAGTGACTAATCCCATACGAGTCATACAAAGCCTGGAGGATGAGAAGCAAAGTTTACTACAAGTGAGAGGGGGATGCAATTCCAAATTTTTGATTCTGGAGTCACCATCATCAAGGCACCGCCATGAAAGAAGTTCATTGTAAAGATTTTTACTAATACGTCGATAATGACACTACTGTGTCATCAGTGAAGTTATTACCAATTTATGAAAAATATTGCCCACTTTTCAATATGGGATATAATCGTCACATTATCGTAATCGTTTATTTAAACGTGAGTTCTAATTCACAAAGGAAAATTATATATTAATTAGGTCAACATCAGTTCCCATCAAATGTAATTCCATCATAAAAAATATATATTATTATAGATCATTGTCCAATAGTTGTAGGTAATAATAGTAATGTCAGTTGACGGAGGTGGGAAAAAAATAATCCAGGACGAACTGCGTCTACTGGGTTGTTCCATGAAGCTTCCTCTACTGGGTTGTTCCACGAATCTTCCTCTACTGGGTTGTTCCACGAATCTTCCTCTACTGGGTTGTTCCACGAATCTTCCTCTACTGGGTTGTTCCACGAATCTTCCTCTACTGGGTTGTTCCACGAATCTTCCTCTACTAGGTTGTTCCAAGAATCTTCCTCTACTGGGTTGTTCCCCTTATCTTCTTCTACTGGGTTGTTCCACGAATCTTCCTCTACTGGGTTGTTCCACGAAGCTTCGTCTGCTGTGCTATTCTAAGAAACTTCTACAAGGTTGTTCCACGAAGCCTCGTCTACTAGGTTGTTCCACGAAGCTTCGTCTACTAGGTTGTTCCACGAAGCTTCGTCTACTAGGTTGTTCCACGAAGCTTCGTCTACTAGGTTGTTCCACGAAGCTTCGTCTACTAGGTTGTTCCACGAAGCTTCGTCTACTAGGTTGTTCCACGAAGCTTCGTCTACTAGGTTGTTCCACGAAGCTTCGTATACTAGGTTGTTCCACGAAGATTCGTCTACTAGGTTGTTCCACGAATCAGGAGAGTAACTTAAAGGTGCAGTAAGAAGAAAAAAAAATATCCGGCGAGACGCGACGTAATAGCCAGTCTGCCAACCCCTGCTGCCGATCTACACCTAACAATAAGTTGGACCTTGGGAAGTAGTCGACTGTTGAGACTCGCTTCCTAGAGAAGAAGGCCAAAGGATCCCATCGGACCCCAGCCTCAGTGCTTGGCTTTCATAGGTCATTGAACTGGTGACCAGAAATTTATCGTGGCGTGATCTAAAGAACCACGAGCTTGTAATATTATGATCCAGATTCGATTTCTAGTAATTCATGAAAAAAAATCAATTTTTTTATTACAGATTTATGGTTACATTGACAACTGTTGGGAAGAAGAGCTAAATTTAATATATATATATATATATATATATATATATATATATATATATATATATATATATATATATATATATATATATATATATATATATATATATATATTATGTGTGTGTGTGTGTGTGTGTGTGTGAGCCTATTTGATAGGAGTGAATGGAGACAAATGGTTTTTAATACTTGACGTGCTGTTGGAGTGTGAGCAAAGTAACATTTATGAAGGGATTCAGGGGAAACCGGCAGTCCGGACTTGAGTCCTGGAGATGGGAAGTACAGTGTCTGCACTCTGAATTAGGGTGTTAATGTTGCAGTTTTATAACTGTAGTGTAAAGCACCCCTCTGGCAAGACAGTGATGGAGTGAATGATGATGAAAGTTTTTCTTTTTCGGGCCACCCTGCCTTGGTGGGAATCGGCCGATGTGTTAATAAAAATTAAATAATAATAATATATATATATATATATATATATATATATATATATATATATATATATATATATATATATATATATATATATATATTATATATATATATATATATATATATATATATATATATATATATATATATATATATATATGAATAGTTCATGTTTGTTTTATATTTTCTGAATTTTGCTTATTAATAATTTTGTAATTCTATTATAATTAGTTTTTATATGAGTTCTTTTCATGAGGAATCTGTCCTTTCAAATACTCAGAGGGTCTAAGAAGTCGGTTATACCTTCACATGGTTCTTTCAGTATCCACGACAGATATTTCTAGTCATAATGCCTTCGATGTATCTAGCTTGTTCAGTATCTTCTCACCTCTTACCCTGTCGTGTAAGGGTGTATTACGTGCCAGCACTAACAGCCAGGCTGATCATGACTACGTCTCTCTCAGGCATACCTGTATACTGAGAGTAATAAAAAGTTACCAAAATTTAATTAATACTAAGAAGACATAAAAATTAGGTAAACCTCAGTCAATTTAACTCAAAAGGTAAATCATATTTTACTATAAAAATAAGAATTTATATTATGTAAAAGAATAAACTGACATGAAAATTAATTAACCAATACAGTGAATCTGCTTGTCGCAGGTTATTTACATACGTACTTACTCACGACTATGCAAACATAATTTTAACAAAGATTAACAGATCATTTAATTAACGCCTGTGATTCCACAATTAAAAACAGTTAAATAATAATCTATAATAGGATTAGTCCAGTCTTCACTGGCAGTAACTCCAGTATAACAAACACATCAACTTGAGTGACGAAGTAGTATAAAAATGAGACTAGACACGTCAACCAAGACAGGAAAGAAATGGCAGCTGAGAGACGTGGACATCAGCCTAGAGCAAGAAGGTTGTCAGACTATCCACTGCAGAGCTAAACACCACTACACCAAAAACACGTCTGGGTAAGTCAGAATGAGAGAGTGGGATCCAACACCTGATTATATAGGAAATCCACTGGAAGTAAACGAACTCCCTGTTTACGTTAGGTAAAAGGACACAAGTGCAACTAATGTGATATTTTATAGTGGCAACGTTTCGCTCTCCGGGAGCTTTATTAAGCCGTTACCATATTTACGTCTAGACAAAGCTCCTGGAGAGCAAAAAGTTGCTACAATAAAATGTCACGTTAGTTGCATTGGTGTCCATTTACCAAACATTTCAGTAATGAAGAAACAACTCTCTTCAAATTTCTAAAACATGACGACAGAGACGAAAAGAATTAACAAGAATAGCGGCAAGAACCTTGAGAAACCAGCCAGGTTAGCACCGGGGTACAGTGACCTTCACTGCAATGATATTAAAGACACACTAACCATCTGGTTACAACACCAACATAAGTTACATAATGTGGCATGAAATCACATGACCTCACACTATTGTCACTACATTACATCTACTCCTGGTAGTATTAACCTTAGCTGGTGTGGGTGGGAGTTTGAGAAAGCAAATCACCTCCACTCTTCTCCTGATCAGGTACGGTGGTCTACCAGAAATAGTTTCATTTTTATTTAACCTGGTTACCAGTATTGACACTGAAGTATAATTCCAACCCTTTGTCTTTCTTCAGTGTTACACTTAAACATCTTATAACCAGTGTTTTTTGCATTGCCAGCTCTTGCTGGCTGGGCATCCACAGTAGACGTTCGATATTTTGGAGCGAGATGCCATGCGACGGAACTCCTCATCTGATCTGAAGTGGAATACTGGAAACCACAAAGGACAGCAGCTTCTCCATCAGACTATCACCGCCTACCCAGGATAACAAACATCATATCTTCTTACATCTTAAGAAGACATCCTGGACTAAGAAAAGTTTACTGCCACAAGATCTCACCTAAACCAACGGCTGCCTTGTTATATTTTATGTTATTTAATTAAATACTTTAAAAAATCTTTATTTTTCCTCCGTTATTTATTATTTTTTCCTAACACTAATAAATAATACTAGCAATAAGAAATACACAAATTATATTGTTCGTGGGGTTTGTTATACAGTTTGTACCAGTCATTAAGTATTGAGTCCAGCATTGTTCATGGAAGTACATGTACTCACCTAGTTGTGGTTGCAGGGGTAGATTCACAGCTCCTTGTCCCGCCTCTTCGCTGATCGTTACTATGTTTATTCTCTTCCTGCTCCATGAGCTTTATCATACCCCTTCTTAAAGCTATGTATGGATCCTGCCTCCACTACATCACTTTCCAGATTGTTCCACTTCCTGAGAATACTATGACTGAAGAAATACTTCCTAACATCCCTGTGACTCATCTGAGTTTTCAACTTTCAGTTGTCTCCTTGTTGTTGTGTCCCATCTCTAAAACATCCTGTCCCTATCCACCCTATCAGTTCCTCTCAGTATTTTATATATCATTACCATGATCCCCTTATCCCTCCTGTCCTCCAGTGTCGTCAGGTTGATTTCCCTTATCCTCTCCTTGTAGGACATACCCCTTAGCTCCGGGACTATTCTTGTTGCAAACCTTTGCACTTTCTCCAATGTGTGTGTTTTGTATTATGTTATTTAGGTCTATCATTATTATGTTTTTCTCTTGACCTGGCGTTGTAATTCTATTCTCTTTATTATTATAATTTTTCTAATTATTTTCAATATTTTTGTTATTATTCTTGTTATTATTTGTATTATAATATTGTTGAGGAAGCGATTCTCTTACGTAAATGGAATATAATAATTTTAACTACAAAAGACTGAAGGGAAGTTTGAATTTCTTGTATTAAGAGCCCTTCACCAGCCTCCAGTGGAGGTTGGTGAAGGGCTGAAGGGTGGAGGTCCCACGGTTTCTTTAACCTGAAAACAAACAGGTTTGATCAGATGGGAAGGGCAACTCCATCTCCTCTGAAGTGGAGCCCTTCACCATGAAGGTCTTTTTTTGGCTTACAAGATACTTGAGGGAGCTAGGAACCTCTGGCACAAATCTTTCAAACTTATTTTACGTTTCCATTCAGAGGAAAATATCCGTGAATCGCAGAGATAAAATAAATATGATCCCCCAAAAAAATATCCGACGAAAGTTTTCCCTTTAAAACTGTCTGAGCCAAGTGGGCAGTTTGATAGGTGGGCAGCTTGATAAGTGGGCAGCTTGATAAGTGGGCAGCTTGATAAGTGGGCAGCTTGATAGGTGGGCAGCTTGATAGGTGGGCAGCTTGATAGGTGGGCAGCTTGATAGGTGGGCAGCTTGATAAGTGGGCAGCTTGATAAGTGGGCAGCTTGATAGGTGGGCAGCTTGATAGGTGGGCAGCTTGATAGGTGGGCAGCTTGATAGGTGGGCAGCTTGATAGGTGGGCAGCTTGATAGGTGGGCAGCTTGATAAGTGGGCAGCTTGATAAGTGGGTAGCTTGATAGGTGGGCAGCTTGATAGGTGGGCAGCCTGATAGGTGGGCAGCCTGATAGATGAGTACTATCTTGATAAGCAGCTCTGGCTAAGCATGGAGGATATCAAGAGCTTATCCAGCTAAGGAATAAAGCTCCTCAGGCTCAATTATTGAGGTTAAACAAGATAAGTCATACTAAGGTATTGTCTTAGAGAACATAATCTTCAGCAAGCTAGAGCCACACCACTGGCCAGTGGTGTGGCTCTGGTCTGCTGAAGGTTATGCTCTCCAGTACAGTACGTTAATGACTTCTCTTATTTAACCTCAATAATTGAGCTTGAAGTGCTTTATTCCTCAGCTCGATAAGCTCTTGATAACCTCCGGGCTTCTCCAGAGCTGTTTATCAAGCTGCCAACTTATCAAGCTGCCAACTTATCAAGCAGCTATGGCATTATATACTACCCTCTGCTTGTCGTCGACCTTAGTGGACTCAGAAGATGGTCACATCATAACAGGGAGGAACTCAGTATCAAGAAGGTCACTTAGGGTCGTAAATCAGAGCAGCAACTTTTGTGTCTCCTTCATCTCCATTACCAGCGAGTGGGTGTCAGGTACCGACTTAGAGCACTGAGGTACAGACCCACGTAGCAGGAAATATGAGAGGGGCAGGGGGGGGAGAAAGTAACTTATGGGGTAGGCACAGAATGACCAGCGGGGTGAGGGTCTGATTCACAGCCTAGGGCGTGGCATCTTATGATCCATAGTCTGGCTTTTTGTGGCTATTCAGGCTGATCTAGAGTCTGGCTTTTTGTGGGTATTCAGGATGATCCAGAGTCTGGCTTTTTGTGGGTATTCAGGCGGATCCAGAGTCTGGCTTTTGGTGTGGCAAAGTCTAATCTAGGAACTGACTTTGGTGCATGTCTCAGCGTGGCAGGCAGTTTGACCCAAGGACTGTCTCAGCGTGGCCTCAGTTTGACCCAAGGACTTTCAGAGTGGCATGCAGTCTGATCCAGGGACTAGCTTTTGTTGTAGCACTCAGGGATTGACTTCTGTTATAGCACTCAGTATGGATGCGTGTGGCATCCGGTCTGATGCACAATCTAGCTTTTCGTGTGGCATCTAGTCTTTTGTTGTTGGCACCCACTACAAATCAGAAACTGACTTGTTATGGCATCCAGTCTGATCTGGGATTTTTTTTTTTTGAGTGATATGAAGTCCAGTCTGGGTCAGAATGATTTTTTAGCTTGGCATCCAGTTTAATGTAGAACGACTGTTAGCCTGACATGCAGTTTGATGTAGAGAGAATTTCATAATTTTAAATACGGCCAGTAGGCTTCTTCAGTCGAATACAGAGAAGGCAGCCTATGGAACAGAGCTCTTCTTCAGGCTGAGGGACTGACAGCCTCAAAGCTACACTATGTCTTCGAGGATGATGGACTGATTGCATCATCTTTCTTTACTGCTTCTACTGCCTCCTTTGTACTAGACTGAGGAAGTCTCCTGTGTGGGCGAATCGTTTCGGAATAAAGATACTTAACTCTTGCACATGTGTCCGATAAATCAGATACATGTGTAATACCTGAGTATTTTGTTGTGGAAACATTTCGCCACACAGTGGCTTCATCAGTCAAATACAAAGAAGAATGGTGAAGATCAGAAGGAGTTTGAGACAATCAGTCCCTCAGACTTCTGATCTTCATTCTACTTTGTATTGGACTGATGAAGCCACTGTGTGGTGAAACGATTAAACAATAAAGATACCCAATTTTTGCACATGTGTCTAATTTATCAACCTGTGACTTCTCTGAACCATTTATCTACACGAGTATGATGTAGAGAGGATGATAACGAGGCAGCATCTCTGGACAAGAGAAAAATCTTACCTGACAGCAGAGAGAGAGCCAGACAGAGAGGCTGAAGATTAAACAGATGTCATCCAGAGATAAACGTATATTCATGTAAGAGTGACTGTAGTATTTCAGGTCAGGTATAAATGTGCTATAAATGTTTTTGTCATGTAAATGAACGGGTGCAATATGTGCCGAGATAACAGTGTTTGATGACTGCGACAATTGCAACGCTGATTTACTCTCGTTTATGAGTCATTAAATATTCCATAATAATATTTTTGAAACTGTTAATAGACAAATCATATAAATAATTTGTCCATAAATATTACAGTAGTTTTGACGTATTAACCATTGTGTTGGTAACGCTTCTGTTCTCGGGTCACCTGCCATTGTTTTTCATATGTTCAGTTAAATTTCTAAATGAAATTTCATTTGTATTGCGTTAATTATAATCTTAAGGAACAATAAATATGCTCAATAATAAGCCACGTGAAGACAGAAACACGGGAGGTTGATTGCTCTGTATATTTCGACCCCCTTCTGGTGTGCTCTTCAGCAGGTAGGTCGAAAGAGGGTCGAAATATACAGCTCAACCAACCTCCTGTGTTTCTGTCTGCATGTGGATTATTATTACTTTTCTTAGTTTTTGTTTGGTTTATTTCAAAAATTTTGTAGGAAAAACAGCTTTAAGTTAATTACAGATTTATGAAAAAAAATCTTTATTGCAATATTTGTGCATAGTCATTGACAGAAAAGGACTCATTACACCTTAGTTATTCAACAATATATTATCCTATGGAGGTTAAAATAGTGCTTTTGCCAGCGTTGTTTACACACATGTTGGGGGAAAGTCTGTCTTCAGAACCAGCGTCTTTTCACTATCAAACAGACACAAGCAAGTCAATGTATGCTCGGGGGCACCATCTTAGGTAAGCTCCTTGCACTCGACTTAAAGTCCCAAAGAGACTTGATGGTTGTACTGGCGCAAAGTGGTGTACATGTGGAGGTTGTACATGTCTAAAATCGTGTACATATGAATGTTGTTCAGGTGTAAAATGGGGCACAGACGGTGATTGTGGAGGTGTACAGTGGTGAACAGAAGGAGGTTGTGGAGGTGTACAATGGTGCACAGGAGGCTGTATAGGCGTAAATTAGTGCACAGTGTTGATGTATATAACAATGTATCTTCAACTTATTTTTCTAGTTTTCGTACGAGGTTTCCAGTGTTCATTTCCGAACGCTTCCTATTCATCAGCAAATACTTATTTCCTTATTTTAAGTTAGGCCATGCTAGGTAAGGTTACGATGGCTGGGTTAGATTAAGCTAGGCTGGGTAAAGTTAGGTTATTATGAGTTAGGTAAAACTAGGTTGAGTATGGCTAGATTAGATTGGGTTAAGTTAAGACAGAATATGTATGGTTAGTTTAGACTGGGTAAACTTAAGTAAGTTTAGGTTAGGTTACATAATATAAAATCACATATTTACCAAAAATAAAAAATTAAATAACGGTTGCAATACTTATTAAGCACGAATATTACTTGCAGTGTGAGATTGAGTTGCAATATTGCATTTCGATTTGCCAATCCTTCAATAACACTTTTATAAGACTCATGATGGTTCAGCTGAGTTACTTTAAGAACGGAAAAAAATTAGATTCGCAAAATGAATTTAATTCGTATCGAGTATGGGATTTTTTTTAAAATTTATTTTGTCCAGATTTTAATATTTCATCATTTTCGGTACAGGAGAAAAACTAATATTGATATGGGGTCACATATGTGCCTTTTTTATACTTTTAATCCTGCTAGCCACCTCTGCATTCTTAATTTCCTAAATATTCAAGTTCTGTAACTTTATGGATCCGAACTGCGTACATGACAATAGTGAATATACGACATATGTGGCAGAAACTCTTAATCATATTTATTGGAACGTTTCGCTCTGTATAGAGCTTATTTATTATGCAAAACTTTAAAGAGTAAAATATTATGTCAATAAAAGCTTGTCCTATGCCATTATTTTTCACTCCTCTAACAGAGAAATCTTGTGTTCTCTTCGTCAAATGTTTAAAATTGAAAGTCTTACCGAGAGGCTATTGCTTTTAACTAACGACAAACGGAAGGAGGATCGAGCCTCCATCACTCTTTCCACTGATTGACCCACACGGTCTCAACGCTCCATTCAAAATAGATTAAATATTAATGTATAAATAAGTTCTTAAGCACAGGAAAATAAATTAATTTACAGAAAAGCTGTACTAATCGACACGCGATTTATAGAGGTTTTGTGCTGGTCGAGGTAAGAGTAACAGAAATACGGGACAAATCGAGGTGTGATTTAGAGTAAATAAAGTATTAGTTTGCGTATAATTTAGTGTAAACATAGTACTACTAGTTAAGGCATGATCTAAAGTAAATACGGTACTAGTTGAGGCATGAATTAAAATAATTACGGTACTAGTTGAGGCATGAATTAAAATAAATACGGTACTAGTTGAGGCATCATCTGAAGTAAATACGGAAATAGATAACGGATGATCTAAAGTACGGTATTAGTCGACACGTGATTTACAGTAAATATGGTGTTAGAAGATGTAAGATTTTTCTAAATAATTATGCTACGGTTATTTACATAATAATATTTGATTAGAGTATTGCTAGTGCAGAATTATTAATATGCAATAATTCAAGGGAAATTAATGTACAAAACCGCTGATTTAGTCTTCATACAACGATTCTTAGGGCAAAGATACTTGTAGTTTATCTATGACAGAGTTGCTTCACATACACCCACAGGAGCTATGACTAGACCCCTGCAACCACAATTAGGTGAGTACACACGCACGCACACAGTAGAGTTATAAGTGGAGAGGGTAACAGAAGTAGGAGAGGAAAAGCCAAACTATAAAAGGGGGGACTACACAGGTACTTCCTGCATAAGATTCAGTGGGAAAGAGAATTGGTAGGAAAGTCAGTAAACGAAATAGACTACGTAACAACAAAATTCAAGGAGGTAGAGGAAAGGTTTGTTCCCAAGGGCAACAGAAATAATGGAAGACCAGAACGAGACCTTAGTTTACCCAAAGTTGTAGGGTGGCAAAAATTATGTGCACTAAAGAATGGAAAAAGTACAGAAGACAAAGGACCCAGGAAAATAGAGAGATTATTCGAAGAGCCAGAAACGAGTATGCACAGATAAGGACAGAGGCCCAGCGACAGTACGAAAACGACATAGCATCAAAAGTCAAGTCAGACCCGAAGCTGTTGTATAGCCACATCAGGAGGAAGACAACAGTCAAGGACCAGGTAATCAGACTGAGGAAAGAAGGTGGGGAACTCACAAGAATTAAATCGGACGATGATCAAGCAGGACTACAAAGAGACATGGACAGGCTGGAAGCTTGGTCCAGCAACTGGCTACTCGAATTTAACCCTGCCAAACGCAAAGTCATGAAGATCGGGGAAGGGAAAAGAAGACCGCAGACAGAGTATAGGCTAGGTGGCCAAAGACTGCAAACCTCACTCAAGGAAAAGATCTTGGAGTGAGTATAATACCGAGCATATCTCTAGAGGCGCACATCAACCAGATTACTGCTGTAGCATATGGGAGCCTGACAAACTTGAGAATAGCGTTCCGATACCTCAGTAAGGAATCGTTCAAGACTGCATACACCGTGTACGTCAAGTCCATACTGGATTATGTAGTTCCAGTTTGGAACCCACACCTGGTCAAGCACGTCATGAAATTAGAGAAGGTGTAAAGGTTTGCAACAAGGCTAGTTCCAGAGCTAAGGGGAATGTCCTACAAAGAAAGGTTAAGGGAAATCGGCCTGACGACACTGGAGGACAGGAGGGTTAGGGGAGACATAACGACATAATAAATACTGCTAGGAATTGACAAGGTAGACAGAGACCGGATGTTCCAGAGAAGGGACACAGAAACAAGGGGTCACAATTGGAAGTTGAAGACTCAGATGAGTCAAAGAGATGTTAGGAAGTATTTCCTTAGTCATAGAGTTGTCAGGAAATGGAATAGTCTGGCAAGTGACGTAGTGGAGGCAGGAACTATACATAGTTTTAAGACGAGGTATATAGCTCATGGATCAGGAAGAGGGAGGACCTAGTAGCGATCAGTGAGAAGGTGGGGCCAGGAGCTATGGATCGACCCCTGCAATCACAAATAAACGAGTACAAATAAGTGAGTACATACATACACACAAGTCTCTTGAAGCAGGAAGAATTTCGTCCAAGTAACGAAAAGGCGGAACCAGGAGCTGTGAATCGACCCCTGCAACCACATATAGGCGAGTAGATGAATACATACACAGCACACACACAAAAACACTCACACAAACACACTGTAACGCTAAATCCCTCTCCCTAGGCCTGTTAAATATAAATCAGCATATACAGCTAGCTACAGAGAGAGAGGGGTGGATGCATCGATGATTTTAAATTACAAGATAATTTAATTTATACTTTAATCATCAGCTAGACCCCCTCTGGGTCTTTAGCATTAATTCAGGGATTAGAGTTAGAGCACAGAAACACAGATTATATAAATATAAAATCCAACTTTAATTTGAGAAAGTAATATAATTTCAAAGGCCGCTCTCCACTGACAACTAAAGCTACTTGTGAAAATGCTACATTCAATGTTATGATAAGCGGTTAGCAGCAAGGCCACAAAATTGATTTAAAGAATATACAATGTTGACAAGGTATGGTCAGCAGCCAGAAAAATTAAAACTGCTAACCAAAATTACATATGTAAAGCATTTACAATATGGGTTTACTCAATACATACATATATATATATTTATATATATATATATATATATGTCGTGCCGATTAGGTAAAACTTGGGATTTTGGCTTAAATAGCAACGCTCTTCTTGCCATATAAGACAAGTGAAATTGTACAATAATTTCCCAAAATCATTCTGAACATAACGAAAAAATATATTTCATTGTGTTTGTTTATTATTAAATTAATGTTAAAGTATCTAAAATATATTTAGTTGGGTTAGGCTAAATTAAATTGCGCTTGTTGTAATAAGGTTAGGTAGGTTTTCAAAGTTTCTCTGGTACAAAATTATAAATTCTTTCATTAACATAAATGAAAAAATATATCTTTAAACGTATAAGAGAAAATTTTAGAAAGGACTAAATTTAGATGAGTTCTTCTAATTGACCAGTTTTACTAATCGGCAGACATATATATATATATATATATATATATATATATATATATATATATATATATATATATATATATATATATATATATATATATATATATATATATATATTGTAACCACTAACGAGTGGTATTGATCAATAACAACACTGCGCTAGTCAAGGACTCGAACCCATGTTGTACTGTCCTGCCTATGGTGAGTAAGAACCACATGACGCTTCAACCCACAGGACCACCAAATCCTACAAAGAATGGCTAGCTCTGCTGGCTGTGCCATTCTTTGTAGGATTTGGTGGTCCCGTGGTTAAAGCATCATGTGGTTCTTGCTCACAATATGACACCAATATGACGCCAATATGCTCAGGGCCGTAACATCAGACAGGGAGACTGCCCGTCTCCTAGCCGTGAGTGCACATCACTCTGGGGACTTCCTCCAAACAGTTCCCATTTCGGCCATGGGAACACGCCTGACCCTAAGACCCTTCGTATTGCAGTAGGCTCTGCGCCTTGCTGCCCTCATTCACACGGAATATACTGTATTTGCGGCAATGCGCAAGCCGACCAATATGGTCTACATGGTCTTAACTGTTCTAAAACCAAGGGTTGGCATGCAAGACACAATGAGGTCAACGACATCATAAAGAGAACCCTCGCTACAGCTGGATGCCCAGCTGAGAGAGAGCCTCGATCACTAGCAGCCAACAACGCCCACAACCCAGCAAACCGCCCCGACGGGATCACCATCTATCCTTGGAAGAATGGCAAGCTCTTAGCATGGGATTATACCTGCGTGTCGACACTGGCTGACACCTACATCCATCACAGTGTTGGGCGACAGGGAGGAGCTGCTGACCACAGAGAGGAGTACAAGATCGGCAAGTACAGGGACATAAGCCAACAGTATAAATTTGTCCCAGTGGGATCAGAGACCTTGGGAGCGTGGGGAAAAATGCAACACGTTTCCTTAAAGAGCTGGGTTCCAGACTCATCGACACCACCAGGGACCCAAGGGCAGCCACGTTCATGTTCCAGCGTCTCAGCGTGGCCATCCAGAGGGGTAACGCATGCTGCATACTCGGCTCGCGTCCGGCTTCGGAGGAGCTGGAGGAGATTCATAATCTTTGACATATTGTACCATTGTATTCATGTTCATGTTTGTGTGTTTTATAAATGTATTCTGTCTATTAATAAAGCATTTATATGTATGTATGTGTGATATAGGATGGTGGTAGGAGAAGTGGAATATTCAACGGCTTCAGGAAGAAATCCAAATATTCTTCCTTGATGCCTTTTTATCCACTTCTCCGAGGCTATGGGTCCCACAATTTGCACTAGAGGTGGACCCCATTATATATATATATATATATATATATATATATATATATATATATATATTATACACATTTTTATGTATGTATACTATGTATACTTCAGTATTTTTATAAGCATATGGTGAATAAAAATAGATTCAAGAATTTCTCACTCACTACGAAAATAATGGTTTTCAGAATTTATCGTATTCTTTTAGTGTAAATCATTTTTCGGTCCGCTATGTACAAATGATTGCCCGAAATATGACACCATAATTACATTTCCTATATTTTTCGATTTCGACCTGGAGGCGGCCGTAAATCTATCTCTGGACAGCTTACTAATAATGACCATGATATGTGTTTCATGTTGAACAATTATTCCCTGTCTGCTTTTACACAGGAAGATATAAAGCAAAGCCTAAACATTAATCAGTATGATGAGTCTTGGGGACATTTATTACGCAAAATCACGACCACTAACAACATTGTTAGATATTAAAGCCAAGCACGCTCACACGCACCAGCCATTTATTTTCAAGTGTCCTTGATAAAGTCAAATAAGAACTTAGTAAACCTTTGCCTTGTTTCAACAATAAATCGTTGTAAATATATTACATGCCGATGTGGAACATGACAATATAACTGTTTTCAAAACAGGAGAGAAGTTCTGAATTAAAAATTACCATCCTATCAGCCTGACATCATGAGAAAGTAATCTTTTTTATACTGGTAATAGTACGTGGACTTAACTGCCATTATTATGAGTATATTTGATCAATGTGTCTTAGCACTTAGTAATGGGTTGGGCAAATAATTTCTAGAGGGTTTGGGTTTGACAAGAATTTACCAAGTACGGGCCAGTAGGCCTGCTTCAGTGTTCCTCCTTTCTTATGTTTCTTAAGGTTCCTTGGCTCACAAATCTACTTAATCTTTCACTATTTGTTTAAGTGGTGGACAATAGAATGAGTATGTGTTTTGCTTCATGACTCACGAAATCGTAAACAAACCACGGTTAGAATCCATGGGTTCTAACCTCACCCGTACCGTGGTTTGAATTTTGTTTGTTTGAACCCCAGTAAAGCCTTCGATAGGTTAGCATAAAGGAAACTTAGAGACTGATAGACAAAAAAGAGCATGAATAAAATGGGACAAATCTAAATTGGGAATAATAACAGAAGTGTGAGTGATGGTCTTTTTTAATCTCCATAATTTTCTCAAGCGACTTTGATGAAGGAATAAATATTGGCTCTTGAAATAATAACACGATTGCAAACAAGTTACAGACATATTAGTTCATTTCAGTGGCACCAACTGAAACTCTGCTGCCTCATCCCAAAACCCCAGAAGGATTCTTGGTACATCTATTCTCATACCTCTCGAAGCCATATAGCTCGTAAACTCAGGATAAGTCAGTGAATATGCACATACATTGAACGAGGACTCGAGTACTGGTCGTAGCATACAGCAACCCAACTATTTTTTTTCATTCCCAAGTTCTGCTCTCACCTGAAGGTACAGTTGAATTAACACAGATAATCCTGTAAGGTGACATAGGTCAACCCACCACCGAAATTTTGAGATTTCATCTACTTATTGCATTAAGCAGATTAACTGTATCGTGAAACTGTAATATATAACTAGACAAAATGGGGTCAGACAAGACCCGTTGTGAGGTCTATAATAACGTCATTTTTGTGCGACCAATCACAAGATGAGCCAGAGGGTGCACAATAAACTAACCGCTCAGGGGGTACAAAGTAACAACCCAGTTAATATGGTGACTTATTTCCACTGGGGTACTTTGATCGTCTCAGGACACTCGGGTACCTATTCGCTGTTTTGTGAATAGTGGCAGCAGGTGTTAGAAGGCTTGCCAATACGTCTCTCCTTCACCCGTAAGGATTGAGCTCGATCCCTTCGGTTGTGAGCCGAATGCGTCATCAATAAGCTACACGAGACCCAAGTAAGATCTTAGAAACCAGAGGAAACAGAGGAAGATTTTAAGAATCACAGGGACACAAGATGATCCCTAGAATCAGGGAGAAAGAGATGAACGTCTTAGGAATCAGAGGGAGATATAGAGATAGAGATCTTAGGAATCATACGGACACAAAGATAAAGATCTTAAAAAACACAATGAGACAGATCGATCGTAAGAGGCAAAAGGATACATGGAAAGAGCGTGCATTTCAGAGAGCCAGATAAATTAGTCTACCCTCGTGTACTCTGTTTATTTTACTTTCCATTTTCACTGGTGGTCGTATTGACCACGTTGCAGGGAGGACTACCCTGGCTACTAGTAACTCACAGATACTCTTACAGATATTTATTTGCTAAAAAAAAAATACAATAGATATAGGTAAGGGAACAAGGCAGTAATATTGCACATAGTAACTAGGTTGGTTAAATGAATCAAAAACTATCCACTACTCTATGGGTCATTAAAATGGCTTAACCCTGTTCATCATCTGTCAAAAATACTTAAATCCCTAAAATAAGGATTAAAATAGACTTTCAGGCTATATACACCGATAAACATAACCCTTCGGTGGTATATTTAAGGTTTCTGTAATATTTAGTAATTCTCAAATATTTAAGGATTTTGTAGTATATGTATATGGATTCTGTAACATGTAGAGATTCTGTAATGTTTTAGAATTCCCTAATATTTATGGATTATGTAACATTTAAAGGTATAACGTTTGTCAAGAAACAGAACACGTGTTTCCTGACACACGTCATTTTCATATAACCCACAGTTCGAGCTTTATACTGCTTATGTGTTTATTTTTCCATTGTGTCGGTATGTTATACCATTTATTTCCATTGGACATCAGATTGGAGGGAGAGAGTATGGAGGAGATGAATGTATTCAGACATTTAGGAGTGGACGTGTCAGCAGATGGGTCTATGAAGGATGAGGTGAATCATATAATTGATGAGGAAAAAAGGGTAAGTGGTGCACTGAGGAGTCTGTGGAGACAAAGAACTTTGTCCATGGAAGTAAAGAGGGGAATGTATGAGAGTATAGTTATACCAACACACTTATATGGGTGTGAAGCATGGGTGATGAATGTTGCAACGAGGAGAAGGCTGGAGGCAGTGGAGATGTCATGTCTGAGGGCAATGTGTGATTTTAATATAATGCAGAGAATTCGTAGTTTGGAAATTAGGAGGAGGTGCGGGATTACCAAAACTATTATTCAGAGAGCTGAGGAGGGGTTGTTGAGGTGGTTCGGACACGTAGAGAGAATGGAACGAAATAGAATGACTTCGAAAGTCTATAAATCTGTAGTGGAGGGAAGGCGGTGTAGGGGTCGGCCTAGGAAAGGTTGGAGGGAGGGGATAAAGGAGGTTTTGTGTGTTGGGCTTGGACTTCCAGCAAGCATGCGTGAGGTATTTGATAGGAGTGAATGGAAACAAATGTTTTTTTAATACTTGATGTGCTGTTGGAGTGTGAGCAAAGTAACATATATGAAGGGATTCAGGGAAACCGGCAGGCCGGACTTGAGTCCTGGAGATGGGAAGTACAGTGTCTGCACTCTGAAGGAGGGGTGTTAATGTTGCAGTTTTATAACTGTAGTGTAAGCACGCTTCTGGAAAGACAGTGAAGGAGTGAATGATGAAAGTT
This sequence comes from Cherax destructor, assembly GCA_009830355.1. Lineage (NCBI taxonomy): Eukaryota > Metazoa > Arthropoda > Malacostraca > Decapoda > Parastacidae > Cherax > Cherax destructor. The sequence goes on along the minus strand of WNWK01001523.1, from coordinate 71,154 downwards.
TTTCTTTCTCAGGCCACACTGCCTTGGTAGGAATCGGCCGATGTGTTAATAAAAATAAAAAATAAAATATATATACAGTGGAATCTCGGTACTCGAACTTAATTCGTTCCAAAAAGTCTATTTGAGTGCCGATCTGTTCGAGTATCGAACGAATTTTCCCATAAGGAATAATGTAAATTAGATTAATCCATTTCAGACTCTCTAAAATACACTTACAGCGATTTTGTGGTGTATTTTCTTATGGTATTTATGGTTGTATTCTCGTTTTCCTGGTCTCATTTGATAGAATGAAAGATACATTACAAAAATAGAGAGGATTTTATATGGTTTACAGATTAAAATACCTTGAAATTGAGCTCAAAGTAGCAGAAATGTTCGATTTTTGCTGATGTTCAAGAGTAAACAAATCACATCACGTGTCCAATACACGTCAACTGGTGGTCCTAATAAGCTTTCACAAATGCGCTGATATTATTTATACCATTTTTTTAATAATGCATTAGTCTGCATAACAATAAATTTTCTATTTTTTTTGTGTGAATAAAAATTCAAAATGGAAAGGAAGCGTAATATATGAAGGGGCCCGAAGTGGGAGGAGCTTTAGGAGAGAGAGGGAGGGGCCAGCAGAAGGAGCATCCAGTATCTAAAGAGTCGTCTTGATAGCTTGATACTAGCGGTGGCGCGAATACAATGTGTAATTATGTTAATATTAGTAATAAAGGTTAGCTATCACATTTATTCCAACTTGATATCAGAAAAACGATAGATAACCTAGAAACATAATAAAGATGCCAAATGAATAATAAAAGGCCTATAATATAGAGAGGCAGAGACGGTGTTTACATCAGGGCAAACACATACTAACCAATTTTCTTTTTGGGTGGCTGTTAGAACTAATCTTCTTAGGCCCCATGGTGACTTATTTATACAATATAAAAAAAACTAAAAAATGCGAAGAATCACGAAATAGTTTACAGTGAAGTTCAGCGGAGTTTGATACTGAGCGAAGACTGCGGCGAGAGTGACACACATGTTCTGGCAGGTCGAGTATGTTTGGTCGAGTGCCGAGCAAACTGTCGACTACCGAGCGATTTTTTTTTTTACCGAACAAAGTAAGATACCGAATTGTTCGAGTACGGAGCTGTTCAAGTACTTAAGGTCCACTTTATTAATAATAATTCACAAAGACGACTGATCTGAACAAATAGGATGAAATGGATTAAGGTTAGCAAACGCAAGCTATAAGCTATTCCAATTCTAACGTCTGCTAATCAGATTATTTCCTTATTTTATTCGCTATTCCAAATGCTTCCCAACGTTGTCAGCTGCATAAATGTCACTGTAAATGAATGTGGGTTATATACTTTAAATTACGTAAAAAACACAGCTTAATATGACTTAGTATTACAAATTACCCACACATAATTCATAGCAAATATTTAATTTTCCAGGTCTGCAGTGGAATGCTTCGTAAGCCTCTCAGGGAGTATTAGTCCTTCCTCGTATTATGCAAATTTCAATATTCCTCAACCATTTCCATTTTCATATTACGTATTGTTAACGTTTGGGATAAGTAGCTAATGGACTAATGCCTTAACGCTCGAATACTGCAATAATTAGCTGGTATAGGTAAGCTAAAATAATATTGAAGATAATGTTTATTACACAGTGTTTTCCTCTGAAGTGGCACTCAGATGTCTCGCAGTGTCTTTTCTTGAATTGATGAATAAAACAAAAACAAAATATACAATTGTTTGCCAGCAAATACATCAGGTAGGTCTTAATTAACATATCCACCTCACCCTCTGCTATAGTATGCTCAAGAGATTATGTTTTCTTAACTTTAAATTAAGCACAAGACATGAACAGGAAACAATTTCTCGTTGAGATTTTTCAACGTCTCCTTCAATCAAGAATTTGCCTTCGTCAACTTACCCTCCACAATACTTTTATGATGGCTTATGTCTGAGTTAATTAAATGATCAAAAACTACTTGGGTAATTAAGGAAAGACTTCACAGCACTAGGCAGTGGCGGCGCTAAGGGATATCCTGGGAAACTTCAGCCCCAGTAATTTCCTTCACAAAGACTATCCCAACCCACTGAATGAAAATCATCAGTTATTCAACTTATTCTTACGTATAAGTCTCCGTCTGTACGTATCATGATTAAAAGATTCCATAGGTGAATTACAATGCTCCTGTGTTCATATGTTCAGACAATGGAATGAAACAGGACAAAACCCCACTGGACTTAACCCCCGACAGAATGTTAGGTGAATGGACACAAATGCAACTCATGTGACATTGTATTGGGCAATGTTTCGTTCTCCAGGAGCCTCATCATTCACGACAAAGCTTCTGGAGATCGAAACATTGTCACAATAAAATGTCACATTAGTTGCATCTGTGTCATTTTACCAAACATTCAATGTTTTTATATAACGTCCTGAAGGGTTAAAATGCACTTAAGTACTTAAGTGTTTACCCTCTATATATCCTGTAAGACTAGTTTAGGGAAGTGCCAGTGATGTCTGGGCTTATAAAAACAAAAGTCATAAAAGAGTAACAAACGTCACAACGAACAGAAGAAATCACGGCGGGGAAGACAGAAATCACAGTGGAACTCGAAAACAGAGAGAAAATCACATGAGTATATGACATCACCAATTATCAGGTGAATATTTGTGTTATTCTAGTAGTCTTGTATTTCTTACTGATAGTGTGATTAAATATGTTAGATGTTCCAATACCATTGATCAAGGTTCATATGATCGCCAGACCTCCAAAAAATGTATCACTCACTTGCCAATTGTATACAAATGAGATAATATAAGAGTAGGAGGTATGATCTGAACTCGTGGCTGGAATATTCAGTAATGCAGGTATAAGTATTTTGCTTTGCCTGTGGTCGCTCTAATCAGGAGAACTGGGACCGTAGTGAGACCGCAGAGTTCTTTGTTACAATCAAGAAAACTAATAATTTATTTTACTGGATGTTTATGATAAAAACAAAGCGAGCTTGACTAGTCAAAATATTCAATATAATTAAAGAGCTTTCAGAACCAAGATGGTTCAGCCAAGACTCTTCTTGTTCTTCAGTCAAATAACATTAAAACAATTTCTGAAACACTACTAGAAATCAAGAAAAAATCAAATGAATATAGAAACAAGAAACATATAAATTCTCACTGATACGTCATTCGTAATCAATCTTAGTGATGGAAATTTACTGCAAATAATTAAGTCATTGTTTGACCCCCTTCAGCCCCCTCACCACCAGGTGTCTTCTGCTGTGAATCTAGTTACGAAAGTTTGTCTGACCTCAGGTGAAACGCTGTGGAAATTCATGGAGGGTATCTTACAATACTCAGTTTTTGTGAAGCAGCTGGCAGAGATAAACAACAAGAAATAGTGTGGCAATGTTCCCAGTCTCGCCATTTGCAGGATTTTGTTGGTGATTCTCATCTCGGATATTGTCAGAAAATGTCTAGTTCTCATTAATCCCGTACACAGGCTTACATTCCGGTCACAGACGACAGGTTAATTAACGAATTAAACATTCATATTTCAAACATTTAATGTACCGTACTAAAGATTCGTCAACATTGAATACCCAAGAAAAAAAACTTGTATTCTGGAAATGGCAATTTACTAAGGTATCAAAGAGGAAAATAGAAGTGTTGAGCTTCATGGTGAGCGACATATTCTTGAGAAAAAAGGTTACATGAATTAATCTGTATTTGCTACTGAGTCCCAACTGTACTATGATGTTTACACCAATGTGCTTCAGTAGGTTATTACCAGTTAATTCTGCTGCATGTAAACGTAGTTTATTTTATCTGCCTGACGCGGACAAGAACTTACCCGAGGAACAACAGCAGCTGTGATAAAATTAGTGATATTGCAGTTTTATCTATAAATTAATAAGGAGCCAAGACTATGAATGTTGATGGTATCACTAATGCTTTTGCATCCAACGATAACACAAGAATCACACTACAAAATCTTTTTAGATCTCCCGAACCTCTGGTCTTAGAATAGAATGAATACATTACGTTCCTGCTGTATCATTACATAATTAAAGCCAAGTTGGACATCCTTATTTTGATGGATTACATACTGATGCAATTTCAAGCAATAATTATTCCTATTCTTCGACTCTGATAATTTTCTCTCTAAAATAAAGTGTGAATAAAATATTCGTTTGAAAAAAATGCTGTTTCCTATTGATATCTAATGTTGACTCAGAAAAAATAGTGCTCACGCAGTCCCCAATACCCAACAGTCGAACAGTCACCCCAAAGTCCCCAGAAAAGGAGTTCTGGCACCGCTTCTGACAAGCGTACGAGACAACAGTTAATTCACAGTTTCAGTGTCAGTAACTGCGGTTACTGACACTGACATATGACGGGTTACTGAGTAACCTGTTACAGCATCCAACCAACCTCTGATGCAGTCTGCTGGGTATCTCACAGCCACGATCAGCTGAGCTTGGGAAGAAGTACAGTCCTTAAGCTTCCCAGTACATTTTATCAAAGACATTCCAGCGAAGAATTACAAATTGTTTACACCAAGGACTAAGAGTACTAAAAAATATACGAAGGAAAACAGACATACCTGATATCTGTTGTGCGAGTTGTCCCAAGATGAGCTTAAAATCTACACTTACCTGTAAAGGAAAACAAAATATTCATCAATTTCCTGCATCTCGCCCCCACCACCAAGACTTAAATCTTTATTGAACAACAATTTTAGACTTTCTGCAAATCTACAATCTTATTCGACACAATCACAACCACTTATGTTAGGAGATACTCACTATGATGGAGCGAAGATAACCTCACAATTAAGTCCTGCCAGAGGCTGTGACCGAGCACCATCTCTCCTGCAATATAAATTTGTTCGTCACCTCCAGTTAACAAGACTCATTCAAAATTTATATTACTATTTTCTTTACATTTATATTACTCGAGATTCACAAACTAATGTATGCCTTAAATGCTTTGAAAACCCCCAGTTCATGATTAAAATCAAATTTATCATGTTAATTTCACTACTAGAAAAGTTTTCATTCGATTAAGCTTTTCAAAAAATTTTAAGTAACGTCTTAAAATAATTATAAAGCATTACTTTGATACTGTATTATAATTCTAAGTACTAAGCAAAATCTTAAAAAAATAATGAGTAATTTCGTCGTCGTTCACACAGCTATTAAACAAAAATATTATTCAATTATCTATAGGATTCATGAGGTTGTATTAGATATATCTGCGAATGTTGAAGATCTGTGGGAGTGTTTTACGTTAATTCAGTCCCAGGAATGCCAGCCAGTGACACCAAAGTTTACCACAGACTTTTTTTTTCTTTCAAAAATATAACTTTTGTCTATGTAGCATTCTAAAATTTTAAATATGGGGGGCGGCGTCCCATGGAATTTTTTGGTTACACTACTTTGACATTTTCCAGGACTCTTTATAATTTCAAAAACATGCATAGTTTTCCAAAATATTAATTCGGTGGTGGAATTTTTTTGGCATTATTGTGTAGAATGTCTTATTAAAATACGTTTTATACTGACTTCAAAAAACATACAAAACGTTCCAGATTTAAATGAAATCTCAGCCCAAATGAAATCAGTCATATAATTTTCTTAGAACCTAAAGTTAAGATATATAAACGACCATGTAATAAGGTGGATACTGAGTATGTGTCCCCCCATACCTGTATCCACCTAATAAGGTGGGCCCAGGGTTATGAATCCCTAAAATCTGTTTCCTGACGAAATCATGTGCGAAGGCGAATCCCCTACACCTGCCTCCTGACAGTATGTTGAGGGGCATGCGTCTCCTACTCTCGCTTCCTGTCAAAGCTGGTGAGGGAAGGAGTCCCCCACACCCGCCTTCTGACAAGGAAGGTACTGCAAAGAAAAAATCTTCTTGAACAACTACTAAAACAAGTTTTTTTAATTTATTTATTTTCGTTTATGGCTTATCTTGAGAGAGAGAAAATATACCTGGGTAGCACCGGGTTATTCTCCGAACACACCATAATATTGGAATAAATGGCACCAGCATGGAACACACAAAACAAAAATCATTTTGATCTAAAAAGAAATTGTCACAGGGTTAGTAACAATCTGAGGAATATTAATTATTTAAAACAAATCGATCTCAGGACACGAGAAGAACAGAAATAGGAGAAGTCATCAGCTCCACCAGAACGAGATGAAGAGTGACCACGGTACGGGTGGGGATTGAACTAGCGCCAAGTGAGTAAACTTAAGTCTCTCGAAGATATCAGAAAGTACGCCTTCAGCGTTATAATATTGATATTTTAAATAATAATGATAGAGGAGAAAAAGAGCCAGAATAATAATAGAAACATAATACACATCAGAAAGAAGAGATAATTTAAAAAGAAATCTACCAACAGAAAGTTAAACGGCAAACTCAAAGCTGCAACGCCAAATCTTAAAACTCTGCTGGTAAACAATTGAAGCTGAAGTATAGCAGGAATTTCTTCACGAATGAGAGTTCTTGAAGATACTAATAAACACTCCATTTGTTTATATTTCGAACCTTATTGTTAAACGGACAGCGGAAGGTAAGAAATGTCATTTAGACACCCCCCAAGACACTCACGCACACACACACTTACTCCAGACCCCAGCAACCACATATGAGCACACACACGCGCGCACACATTCTTATCCACACTTGTAGCTAACTAATTAGTAGTCAAAAGATCACTAATTGCTGAAGGTCAGAATTATGCTTCAAACAATAATTGCGATATTCTTTTCAACAATTCCAGTTTCTTCCTATTGGCCGTAACTGGTCTCAGTGCAACAATAGTCGAGAATATTACTGGGAGGGAGAGAACGCTAGGCCTACTAGCTGTGAGGCGGCTCTATTATGTCGTGGCACAGCAACTGACTGCTGGCTCTCCTTAATTCCTCTTACGAGCACTAGCCTCACCACTCAGGCACTTTCACCATCTGAGTGAAAGTGAGAGAAAGAGTGAGATTGTGAGATAGAGTGACAGAATGAGTGAGAGAGAAACCAAGAACAATGAATAAAAATAGGCTGAGTAATTAAGAATGAGTGTCAACAGTGCGTCATCATACCAGTTTGGACTAGCGTTTCTCTTTTCACCTACACAGTATTACTACCTCTCCTCATAGGACATACCCCTTAGCTCCTGGACTAGTCTTGTTGCAAACCTTTGCACTTTCTCTAGTTTCTTTACGTGCTTGGCTAGGTGTGAGTTCCAAACTGGTGCTGCATATTCCAATATGGGCCTAACGTACACAATGTACAGGGTCCTGAACGATTCCTTATTAAGATGTCGGAATGGTGTGTGTGTGTGTTTACATTGTACATTATGTTATAAAAAACACACACACACACACAAAAACACACACAAAAACATACACACACAAACACACACATACAAACATACATACAAACACACACACACAAACACACACACAAACACACACACAAACACACACAAACACACACAAACACACACAAACACACACAAACACACACAAACACACACACATACACACACAAACACCAACGACCAGTGAAGAGGCGTGGCCAGGAGCTGCAACCACAATTAGGTGAAAACACACACACACCTTAAAACAAGTACAAACACACACACTCACACACACACACCTTAAAACAAGCTCAAACACACACACACACACACACACCCTTAAAAACAAGCACACACACAAAACTCTATGGTCATCCTTTTAAATTAATTTTTGTCCAAGTCTGGCATTTATACAAAATGATAAAATATATATGAAATATAATTATAACTTTCTCTACCTTAACTTTGTCACAATTCACTCTCTGCAAGACGATATTTTTCTTCTATTTCAATTCTTGTATCATTACCACTAGTCACTTAATATCCAGCACTGTATCACACACACATATCCGATCACTACTTTATCCAACACAATACTGAGGAAAATGGTCAGAATCAAAGACTGAAACAGCTGAATGAACCGCTTCAAAAACCATTGAATACAGTGTTTCATCAGTGGAGAATGTTTTACCAATTTACATATTTGACGCTATTTAAAAAAATAACCATCATTTATGTTGATTTACAGTATGTATTTTAAACCAATATATATATATATATATATAGGTTTAAAATACATACTGTAAATACATACAATCGGCAATGGGATCAGGCAACCCTCCCAGTGCGACTGGGAGGTATAGGGGTGCGCAAAACAACGCAGGTAGCTTTACCTGCATTTCTGTCATCGTGTTTGGCCTCCTGTGGATTAGTCAAGAAGATTGTCCCTGAACGTTTGAGAGGTGCGGTGGAAGCTCAAGACCCCAGGTTCATTGAAGCAGCCATGCGGTGGGACATCCTGGCAGACTCCTCCAGTAGACCAGCTTCTCCCAAAGAGCACAAACAGTCCCACTAGGACAAACCGATCGCTTCAGTTTGTCCCAGGTAGGACAAAGCTCGTCTCCTAGCGGTGAAGGCACCACACTCAGGAGATATCCTTCTAGCTGTTCCCAATTCCTCTCTGGGGACTCGACTCGACCCACAGGCCATTCGGATTGGTGTTGCGCTTCACCTAGCCGCCCCCATACTCACCGAACATAGGTGTATTTGCGGCAGGGCGACGGCTGATCAATTCGGACTTCATGGTCTCGTGTGTCACACATCAGAAGGGAAGTATGCTAGACATGAGGAGGTCAATGACATCATAAAGAGAAGCCTCGCCACAGCCCGTTGCCCAGCTCAACGGGAACCCCAAGTGCAGAGGTTTGATGGAAGTCAAAAGCGTCCTGATGGAGCCACTATGCTACCCTGGAAGGATAGTAAACAGATTGCTTGGGATTACACCTGTGCTGCCACAAGGGCAGACACCTACTTGCCATACTCAGTAGCTGAAGGGGGTGGAGCTGCCAGCCACAGGGAGACCCAGAAGACTCGCAAATATGAAGGCCTTCCCCCTTGCTATAACTTTATCCCAATAGGGTCGGAGACCCTTGGAACATGGGGCAAGTGTGCTTTAAAGTTTCTCAAAGATCTGGGTGAAAAACTCATCATAGAAACCAAGGACCACAGGGCGACCAGCTTCCTCTTTCAGAGACTCAGTGTTGCGATCCAGAGGGGAAATGCCTGCAGCATTCTGGGCACGCGGCCCACTGCCGGGGAGCTGGACGAAGTATTTGACATGTAGCTCTGAGTTGTTGTCTATGTTGTTTTACTCCCTATTGCATTCTTGTCAATGTATTTTGTCTTGAAATAAAGTTTATACACAAAAGATGGGGTGGTAGGGGAAGTGGAATATTCAAATGGCTTCAGAAAGAAATCTAAATATTCTTCCTTGAAGCGTTTTTATCCACTTCTCCGAGGCTATGGGTCCCACAATGTACACCAGAGGTGGACTTCATCCTATAAATATATATATATATATATATATATATATATATATATATATATATATATATATATATATATATGTGTGTGTGTGTGTGTGTGTGTGTGTGTGTGTGTGTGTGTGTGTGTGTGTGTGTGTGTGTGTGTGTGTGTGTGTGCAAAATAACCACAGGGGAGTAGTTGAATAATAATTCTAGGTCTTTCGTGTTGTAATCAACTCAGGTGCTTCCAATGTTGCAGAAATGAGTAAGAAGTCCAGTCAGATTCATTATTATGCATCTTTCATCGCTCGTTCGTGAATACAGTATTTTTGGAGACTAATGTTCTAACTACCATTTTCATCCCTGATTCGTACCTAACGAAACACTTTACGAAGTTTCGTACCTAATGAAACACTTTCCAAAGTTTCGTACCTAACGAAACACTTTCCGAAGTTTCGTACCTAACGAAACACTTTCCGAAGTTTCGTACCTAACGAAACACTTTCCGAAGTTTCGTACCTAACGAAACACTTTCCGAAGCTTCTCTTTTAATACTGGGTGTCGCATCTACAGGAACCTCTAGAGGTTCCAAATGAAACATTTATTAAATTTAAATATGGTCAGTGGTATATTTGTATGAGAATTTGGCTCCTGATATTGATTAAATGTGGGCCAGAAAGCTTTAATAAAAATCCTAACATTAGTAATGCAACAAGATTACAGTAAACAGGTGAGATCAAAATATACAGAACAACCAATGTGAAAAATAGTCAACTTCCAAGACATTTCGTTATTTCTCACATTATCAAGGAACTGTTCCTTGATAATGTGAGAAATCACATTATCGAGGTTGTTCTGCACTAATTTTTAAGATTTTGATATTAAATAACTATACTATTTTTCGAGATTCTGATTAATTATCGTAGATACTGAAAAAATAATATCCATGGTATATATATTAAAACGATCATTGCCGAACAAGCCAAGCTATTAAATTCTGGATATAAAACATGATAAGGATATATACCCCGATAGGCTTACACTTCTACGTGTATATACAACGACAGATTATTGACTGCACAGTTGTTGGATGGGATGGTCGTGTCGGATGCACTCTGATGCTGCAATGCAAATCTAACCTCACTTTATTGTTATTGCTAAAAGTTAGAGGCGCCTTGGTGGCTGCATCTTTGAAACGGGTAAAAACTGTTGAGGTGGAAATGCTGTCTGGTGTGGTAACGAGAGCTTATACAAAACACTGTTAGTGGCGATCAGTCGTGAGGCGCCAGGCAGCGGCGACTCTCGACTCACAGTTGTCTCCTGGAATGGAGGCGATTGCATTGTTTTTCCATTATTTTGCCAAACTAACTGCACAATCCTCTCAGGTTACTCCTGTCAGAGACCGAAGCCTCGGACTCCAGGGGAAGTTGGAATTGGAGCAACTTTCTTCTTCTTCCTTGGACCAAGCGTGATTAACACCTATTCCTCAGGTGCTGTGTGACCCGTACGGGTCACACAGCACCACCTGTGGTGGACTCGAGGCTCTCAGAATTATTGCTTTATTAGGATTAAAACCTATCGAATATATCCTAACATTGGTGATATAAAGTCACCTTTATATCACCAATGTTATTTTTATTCCTAAATTATGGATTACTATAAATTCCCAGCGCAATATATTCTGAGAAATACACATTTATCGATGTATATCATGTCTCATTAGTGTTTGTATTTATTTATATATTTATATAAGTGATCATTAGCACCATTCACATTAATATGTGAAAAGGTCACATAATAAAATAAAGGTCACATAAAAAAGTCACATCCAAAATTCACAAAAAAGGTGACATGATTATAAAAAAAAATCACATAATTAAAAAAAATCACATAATTACATAAAAAATAACGTAATAAAAAGGGTCACATAACATAATTATAAAAAAGTCACATAATTATAGAAAAGGTCACATAATTATAAAAAGACACATAATTATAAAAAAGTCACATAATTATAAAAAAGTGACAATTATAAAAAATGACACATAATTATAAAAATGGCAATACATCCGAACTTTGATTTCTGTGATATTGTCTCTGATTTTGACAAGAACTGTCGACTTGAGCTGCTGGAGTTGACTTTTCTAAGAAATAAATATTTGTTTATCACCCAGGAAATGTCGCATTCCCATCGTGTATCGTTGAGATGTCATACTCCAGATACCAGTGTAATAATCACTTCCCATGAGATCCTCCCAAACTATATGACATCCAATGGTGAACACTGAATTATTTCAGGATCTCCAGTGGTGAAGGTTTTCACAGTGATTGAGCGCCATTGGTAAACCCAGGAACAGTCTTGCCAACGAAGGAGTGAATGAGGGAGAAACAACCACTTAATAAATAATGACTTCAGTCCACTTTCAGGATTGTGTTTGATAAGTCTCGGGAAAGCAGATGTGGGGTGTATTTTTTGCAAGAATCTGGTGTTGCATGAATATTCTGTACTTTTAATAGCGATTCAGTAAAAACTATTTAGAAATGCGAAACACATATTGCAGAGTTGTTGATTTTTATTAGACATGTCAAAGTAGGAGAAATAGCTAAATTAAATCTATAGATAATCTGGATACAAAACCTTCAAAATATTAGCGGACCCGAAACCCTTAGTCAGGTGGGTTGTATGGCCCTCTCGGGTTTAGCACTTAAATTGACAGATTGGTCATGTAGGGGTGGGGAAAAAGTGGTGCATTATTAATGTAATATGTGCAACTTGCGTTGAGGGATTAATGGAGACCCCATAGGACGTGGCGTCTTCAGAGGAGGTCACCTTGGAGTCAATACTGGGATATTTATTGACATGTTTCGCTCAAAAGTGCTTTAAAAATCCAGTGATCGGAATAATATAACTTCCAAGAGCAAAATGTCTACTCAATAATTAGATTATTGGTGCTGCAGACATGTCTTGTTTACATGCTTGTTGGTTAATGTTAACCGAGCGATGGGAGAAGCACTTCAGTAGACCTGGAATATGTACGGTGGGATTTCTGTGAGTTGATAGAGCAGAGTGCGTGTGCTTGTATAATTTATACTAGAGGAAATGTACAAGTGGAGGTACAACCTTGAATGATCATGTCGTAAGTTCAATGGATATCAAAGAAGTACATTTGGTTTTTTTTTTCATATTTGTAATCACGCATTTTATTGTGATTTCATCCATATTCTAAGACGTTACTAGGTTGTGATCCGAAGCTAAGGAGATGCCAAATCTGCGTTTTGCAAACCGTAGCTCTAGTAGACCAGGGGATGGTTAATCAATATCATGTCATCATATAAGAAAGACACAGGAGACACTTTTCCTGTTTTCTAAGCAGGTGCAACACCTACGTATTTTCAGTGCTGAAACGTTTCGCCTGTGTGGCAGGATTCTTCAGTCGAATACATAAGTGATTTTAATATTGAAGACAGTGGAAGAAGTGGAAAATAATTATTGAGAGGTTCAGTCCCACAGTCTTGACTCCTATGTGTTGCATTGCGTGTTTTAATGAACAATGTTCAAAGGTTCATTTATTTATGTATATTTGTGACTACCTATTATTATTATTGTTAGTAATACGTTTAGGCAAAAAGGAACGTGTTAAACCCGTAAGGGTCTTACTACGCCAAGGGAATGAGCGAAGTAGAAGGATAAATTATTGTTTGATCTGAGAAAGGGGAGGGTAGCGTCAAGTACTTGGATGCAGAGCTTATCACCAGCTTCAAGACATGCCTTGATCGTAATTACCATTTTTTTTTATTATCAATTTGTACCTACAGAAGCAGGACAATGCTTATGGTGTCCCGCCATCAATAAGATTATTATTTGTTTTTGAGTTTTTTTTCAAGGATGTGATTCACATCAGTCGATTAAGTCCCATTTCAACCAGGTATTTGAAGGTCATTACAGTGTTGTCACTGGCTCTAATGTAACTCGATAACATCGAATCTGCTCTATGTTTTTGCCTTTCCCTTTCTCCTGATTGATGTGTATCGCTTTGTAGTCTCGTGACATATTGTATTTAGTTCCTTCATCATTATGAAGATTGATTATCTTTCCGCTTTCTGTTCAGAAAACCTATCATCCCTGCTAGTTTCCTCTTCTTTATTTCGATTTCTGTTATTACTCTTTCCACTCACTGTAGTCCCTCTTCAAGAAGTGGAGTTTACTGTGTGTGAATACCTAATTCAGTCATGCTGGTTCATCTTTATCTCGATTAACTAGATTACATTCTCATCAGATAATAGACATTCATTTATCCGGGGCAAAATGTTGGTACAATCTTTTAACAATGAAATAACTTGCTATTTATTTCGGGGTTTGTTTAGACGAGTCTCTAAACGTTTTAATATCGGATAATCTGAGATATAATATTGTAGTGTATGGTGCCTCTCTCTGTCCCCACACAATAAAATTCATGTGATTGACATGTCCATAAACAAATTGAACTTCCATAGATACTTATAACCTAGCTTTGTTGTTCTGTCCACAGTGCGATTCGTCATGGCCAATATCAAGGTATTTATTGCCTTCGGATAGTTGTGAATTATATATTATGTTGTGTGCACTTTGAGACACTCTAATATCACCTTTTCATAGCTTGGACCACCACGACTCACGAAATCGTAATGACACGATTGTGGTATGGTTTGGACCACCACCTTACACATATTTTATCCCGTTAGAAACAAAGTAGGGGCCAGGATTTCATTCAAATGCATCTCTTAGTTCACATCCAAGAGTAAATAAAACTGTTGGCTCCACTTCCCTTACAAAAAGTGAGACTGTCTCGTAGTTAGCAGACGTAGGATCGAGCCTCCACCATACCTTGCGCTGACGGACCAACATGGTCTAGCTCTTTACAATGATATGTATGTGAATTATTCAGTCTCTGCAAATCATAAAAACTACTTGCCTCCGCTCCTCTCTAACACGATAATACAATTCAATTCCAGCAATTCCTGGGACGACCCTACACTCCCTCTCCGTTCTCTCCTCCCCAGATTAATATGCCTTCTTAGTCATTCTATTTTGCTCCATCCTCTCTGAACGTTGAAATCAGTTCAACAACCTTTCCATCACTCTGGTATCCTCACACCTTTTAATCTCCAAACTTCGAATTCTTTACGTAGTATTCACCCACATTGCCGTCATTGAGCATATCTCCAGCTTCCTCACTGCAACACTGTTATGGGTGTTTCACTCCCATATAACAGTGTTGGCACACTATACCATTGTAGTCTATGTAGAAAAGACTCTTTCTCTCCACAGATGCCTCAGTTCACCACCCATCGTTTTTACCTGATCAATTCGATGATTATCTTCACCTTTCATAGACCCATCTGCCGACAAGTCCACTCCCAAATATCTGAATACAGTCACTTCCTTGAAACACACTTCCTCTGATCTGATATTCAATTTGTCTTTCATCCCTTCTCTTTTATTTTTTTTATATACCCTCCCAATTTCATCTACCAGACTTTGCAATTTCTCTTCAGAATCTCCGAAAAAACGGGTCATCTGCAAAAAGGAATTGTGACAACTTTCACTTTACATCAGAATCGTTATCTTTTAATCTCACACATCTTTTATACATCTTAACGTTCACTTCTTTTTTCAACGCATCTCTCCTATATACTCCAACCTGAACCTCAGTATTTTCCTAAAAATTATTTATTGCTTTCAGTTACCTACCACCAATTTCACGCATTTGCAACATCTGCACACTGCTTCATTATCCATTCTATCATATGCCTTTTCTGAATCCATAAATGATAAAAAAAAGTTCCTTACGTTAATTTAAGTATTATAATGTTACATACTTTAATATAAACACTTGGTCAAATCATCATCTTCCCTTCCTAAAACCTTCATGTTCTTTGTAATCTTGTTCTCTGTCTTACCCTTCATTCTTGCACGATCCGATGAAGGTATCACCATATCCCACAACACCAATCACAAATGCCTCAATGGACGTGAATGAACTGTGCAGACTGCGGCCTAAGTTGATAATGCAGTTGAAGTTTTGAAGGAAATCAAAATCGGCATTCACAAGTAATCATAAGGAAACTAATATTCAAAGTTTATTAATAAAAATAGTCAAGATATTACACAGCCTAAATATAATTCGAGCGTTTCAAAGACCAATATTCTAGAATAAATAGGCACATTTAACATGAAGTCACTCAGAAGTTGTATTATACAGAATTGGGAAGGGTTGAAGGTAATCATATGTTACCAATACAGACTGAAATCAGATCAAGTTTTTCTCTATGTAAAAACTAGCCACCTTTCATGATAGTAGGTACAGTAACTTTTATGTTAGCATAGTACACAATGCAAACAATTTTTTAGCAGTGGTCATGAGAGCACATAAGTGCTACAGACACATACCTGGAGGCATACCTGGAGGGTGTTTCGGGGGTCAACTCCCTCGCGGCATGGTTCATGACCAGGCCCCATAAGTTGATTTAAGTTAGGATTGCCAAATAAAGTCGAACACTGTGACTTATTTCAATGAAAATAATTTGATTAATAAATTTGACACATGATAATGTACACGACCCACAAACTTCCGCCGCGCACTTTCGCGCTGCTTTCATATATATACCCCATAGTTCTTAAACCACTCATTACCTGTTCTCTCTCCAATCATACTCCCAACAATTTCTTATATCTTCCCCTAACTGTCTCCTTTAGTTCATTCTCTTTAAGTAAGCAAGTAAGTTTATTCAGGTATACACAAATACAGTTACAAAGATTATCATACATAGCAGCATATGTGTAGAGAACCCAGGATAACCCACTTCACTCTTACCCACTGATGACAGTTTAAGAAACCTATAAGCTGATAAATAAGACACTTGGATACTTGGGTATCCTTACTGTGGAAACGTTTTGCCAGCCAGTTTCTTCATCGGTCCAGTACAGAAAAATATTTGGGAAAATTAAATGGAGTTTGAGGGACTGATCGCCTCAAATTTCTCATTTTCCATCGTATTTTTCTGTAATGGACTAACAAAATCACTGTTTTGGGAAACGTTACCACAGTTAAGATACCCAAGTGTTGCACAAGTGTCTAATACATCAACATTCTTCTTATTCTTATTATTGCTACCATTAAATATTATTATTATTAATTATTTTTCTTTCTCTTATTATTGTTGTTATAGTAATTATTGATGTTTTTTATTGTCATCGTTGTTGTTGTTGTTGTAGATGCTGTTATTATTATTATTTTATTATTATTATTATTGTTATTGTTGTTATTATTATTATTATTATTATTATTATTATTATATTATTATTATTATTATTATTATTATTATTATTATTATTATTATTATTATTATTATTATTATTATTATGGGGAAGCTGTGATCTCGTAAGTCATACTTCGCATGTGAAAAAGATTTAATAAAATTTAATCAGAGAAAGGGAGCAATGGCCGGCATGAAGGGCGTGAAGGCACGACACACACTACAATATATTCCAACTTAGGCAACTCATAAACTAATAATAAAACCGAGAGGAAGAAGGAAGACAGTAATAAAGTAAGATGTAATAAAATAGAGAATAATGCAGAATAGAGAGAGTATTGCTTCCCCTCTTCTCTCTTTCTCTCTCTCTCTCTCTATCTCTCTCTCTCTCTCTCGCTCTCTCTCTTTCCCTTCCCTCCCTCCCTTCGTCTAAATAAAAAAAATTAAAGCTGCCAGATGAGTCTACAATAGAAGAGAGATGGAAGCGACACAAAAGCTCTCTGGAGACAGTCACCATCTATTATTTCTCAGGTGATAAGATGAAAAGCAAATATAGATTAAGATTATTTTTTTAATTCTCACTTTTGTTCTAATAAATAGGGAGTGGAACGCACACACGCGCGCTCTCGCGAGCTTAAATATATACGAATATAAATATATACTTGACTATCGACAAGTGCCTTTGATAAATGGTAACACACACACATGAACTGCATGTGACCAGCGACGAGGGGGCCAGGAGCTACGACTCGACCCCTGCAACCACAAATAGGTGAGTACAAATTGATGAGTACACACACACACACAATGGTTTGCAACGAGACTAGTCCCGGAGCTAATGGACATGTCCTACGAGGAGAGGTTAAGCGAAATCGACCTGACGATACTGGAGGATATGATAACGACATATAAAATACTGAGAGGAATTGACAAGGTGGACGGAGACAGAATGTTCCAGAGATGGGACACAGCAACAATGGGTCACAGTTGGAAGCTGAAGACTCAGATGAATCACAGGGATGTTAGGAAATACATGCAACACTTAAAGCTATGTATGGATCCCGCCTCCACTACATCATTTTCCAGACTATTTCACTTCCTGGCACAGTGAAATAGTGGAATAGTCTGGAAAGTGATGTAGTGGAAGCGCGATCCATACATAGCTTTAAGAAGAGGTGTGATAAAGCTCATGGAGCAGGGAGAGTGATGTAGTAGCGACCAGTGAAGAGGCGGGGGCCAGGAGTTGTAACTCGACCCCTGCAACCAAAACTAGGTGAGTACACACACACACACACACACACGTAAAGAAACTAGAGAAAGTGCAAAGGTTTGCGACAAGGTTAGTTCCACAACTCAGGGGTCTGTCTTATGAAGAAAGGTTGAGGGAAATAGGACTAACAACACTGGAGGAAAGAAGGGTCAGAGGAGACATGATAACGACATACAAAATACTGCGGGAAATTGAAAAGGTAGACAGTGACAGGATGTTCCAGTGAGGGAACACAGAAACAAGGGGACACAACTGGAAGCTGAAGACTCAGATGAGTCAAAGGGATGTTAGGAAGCATTTATTCAGCCACAGAGTAGTCAGGAAGTGGAATAGTCTAGAGAAAGATATAGTGGAGGCAGGAACCATACATAGTTTTAAGACAAGGTATGATAAAGCTCATGGAGCAGGGAGAGCAGAGACCCAGTAGCAGAGAGCGAAGAGGCGGGGCCAGGAGCTGAGTCTCGACCCCTGCAACCACAATTAGGTGAGTACAATTAGGTGAGTACACACACACACACACACACACACACACGAACCAAGAACCACGTGGGGGTCCAGAAACTTGGAGAGCCAAGATGATGGACGTGGTACTGGAAAACCTGATGCACCAACATGTCAGGGACACGACCAGAAAGAGAGGAGAGGACGAACCAGCAAGGCTGGACCTTGTATTCACACTGAACAGCTCAGATAACGAGGACATAACACACGAGAGCCCCCTGGGAGCCAGCGACCATATGGTGCTGAGCTTTGAATACATTGTAGAGCTACAGGTGGAGAGGGAAAACGGTGCTGAAAGAGACAAACCAGACTTTAAAAGAGGGGACTACACGGGTATGAGGAATTTCCTGCAGGAGGTTCTGTGGGAAAGGGAAATGGAAGGACAGTCAGTAAATGAAATGATGGAATACGTAGCGACAAAGTGCAAGGAGGCTGAGGAACGGTTTATACCCAAAGGAAAAAGATAAATGGGAAGACCAGAAAGAGCCCCTGGTTTACCCAAAGATACAGGGAGGCGAAGACTCAGAGTGTCAGAGAATGGAAAAGGTACAGAAGGCAAAGAACCCAAGTAAACAAAGAGATTAGTCGAAGAGCTAGAAACGAGTATGCACAGGTACGGAGGGAGGCCCAGAAACAGTACGAAAATGACATAGCATCGAAAGTCAAGTCTGACCCGAAACTGATGTACAGTCACATCAGAAGGAAAGACAACAGTCAAGGACCAGGTGATAAGGCTGAGGAGAGAAGATGGGGAACTCACAAGTAATGATCAAGAGGTATGTGAGGAGCTCAACTCGAGGTTTAAGGAAGTATTCACAGTGGAGGCAGGAAGGCAGCTGGGTAGACAGGACGGGGTGCGTCACCAACAAGGGATGTATCAAGTGCTGGAGGGCATACACACAACTGAGGGGAAGGTGAAGCAGTTACTCAGTGACCTTGATATCTCAAAAGCGATGGGTCCGGACAATATCTCCCCGTGGGTCCTTCGGGAAGGAGCTGAGGTTCTGAGTGTGCTATTTACCATAATATTCAACACATCACTTGAAACTGGGCAGCTACCTGAGATATGGAAAAAGGCCAACGTAGTCCCCATCTTTAAAAAAGGAGACAGAAAGGAGGCACTAAACTATAGACCGTTGTCACTTACGTGTATAGTGTGCAAAGTCTTGGAGAAAATCATCAGGGAAAGAATGGTGGAGCACCTGGAGCAGAACAAGATAATCAACGCCAGACAGCACGGATTCAGGGAAGGCAAATCCTGTGTAACAAACCTCCTGGAGTTCTATGATAAAGTAACAGAGGTAAGGCAAGAGAGAGAAAGGTGGGTTGACTGCATTTTCCTGGACTGCATGAAGGCCTTCGACACAGTTCCTCATATGAGATTAGTAAAGAAGTTGGAAGACCAAGCGTGTATAACAGGAAGGGCACTGGAATGGATCAGGGAATACCTCACAGGGAGGCAACAACGGGTCATGGTGCGTGATGAGGTATCACAGTGGGCGCCTGTGACGAGCGGTGTACTGCAGGGGTCAGTCCTAGGACCAGTGCTATTCTTGGTATATGTGAATGACATGACGGACGGGATAGACTCAGAAGTGTCTCTGTTCGCAGATGATGTGAAATTAATGAGGAGAATCACATCGGATGAAGACCAAGCAGGACTTCAAAGAGACCTGGACAAGCTTGACATCTGGTCTAGCAACTGGCTTCTCGAATTTAACCCCACCAAATGCAAAGTCATGAAGATCGGAGAAGGGCAAAGGAGATCGCTGACAGAGTACAGGCTAGGTGGACAAAGGCTACAAACCTAATCAAAGGAGAAAGACCTTGGGGTGAGTATAACGCCAAGCACGTCTCCGGAAACACACATCAACCAGATAACTGCGGCAGCATATGGGCGACTGGCAAACCTAAGATTAGCGTTCCGTTACCTTAACAAGGAATCGTTCAAGACACTGTACACCATGTACGTCAGGCCCATACTAGAGTATGCAGCACCAGTCTGGAACCCACACCTGGTCAAGCACGTCAAGAAATTAGAGAAAGTGCAAAGGTTTGCGACAAGGCTAGTTCCACAACTCAGGGGACTGCCCTATGAAGAAAGGTTGAGGGAAATAGGACTAACAACACTGGAGGACAGAAGTGTTAGAGGAGACATGATAACGACATACAAAATACTGCGGGGAATCGACAAGATAGATAGTGACAGGATGTTCCAGAGAGGGAACACAGAAACAAGGGGACACAACTGGAAGCGAACGATATAGTGGAGGCGGGAACCATACATAGTTTTAAGACAAGGTATGATAAAGCTCATGGAGCAGGGAGAGCAGAGACCCAGTAGCGGACAGCGAAGAGGTGGGGCCAGGAGCTGAGTCTCGACCCCTGCAACCACAATTAGGTGAGTACAATTAGGTGAGTACACACACACACACACACACACACACACAGATAGACTACATCTTTTGGCTCAATCAGGGGAGGCGGAATTCAGTCTTGCCCGGCCCTGGGAACTCATAATAAACAATATATTGTACACAACTTAAATAATTCATTTATAACAATTTATTTACTTCGATTTAGCAGTTTTTTCAATAGCATTTTGTCTCAAGATTATGGCCTAAGACTTTTCTGTAACCCTTGAGCACACTGTACCCATTGGGCACGATGGATAACCCACGCCTGGGCTATCCATTGTGCCCAATGGATAACCCAGGCTTGGCTATCATAGTGAGAACTCATCTTTAGCTCGTCTTCTCTCAGCTTTTGTATTCAAAGGACCTCTATCAGCGCTGATAAAATTGATGACGCGCTGGAGGTGAAGAGCAGGAAAATGTGGTGAGAGAAGTGGATAGAGAGAGAGAGAGATGGGAGAAAGAAGGGTTGAAGAAAAAAGGAAGAATGGAAGCTGGAGAGGGTAGATGGAAAGGGAGAAAGAGGGATAAGCGGAAGAAGAAAAGACAAAAAACTCGAGAGTAAGAGAGTAGGGAGGAGAGAAGGACCCCAATGAAAATAAATCCCTTTGTCTGACTTTTCTGGGTTATCATAGGTAATTTAAAATATGTATGATAATTGTACTTTTGTGTACTTATGCCTAAATAAACTTACTTAAAGTAGGAGGGGAGAGAGATATGATTAGTAAGGAAGGAGTGAAGGAAGACGTAGGGAGGAGGGAGAAATAGGTAGCAGAGGGCAAGAGAGAGAACCTCAGGACCTGCTGATCGTGGTGCCCACTGACTTGGGAATCCCTCATAAGAAAATTCCTTAGAGGCTGAGAAGATCAGGGAGGAAAGTCTGGAGAGTTATAAGACGTCCTCGGTGCCTCAGTAGACTTGAAAACTAGCTCCTGCTTACCACTGACCGGGAAAAATCTTTGATCAAAACTGAAGTTTCATTATTATCGAAGCAACTCAGGAATTCGTATTAACTTGTGGGAAACAGATTGCGTGGTAAATATAGAAGTCTTGATACCCTGGCTGGAACAATTTAAAACTCCACCAATTTTGGAAATAAAAAAAACAGACGTCTTTCGGTGCTTCTTTGAAGATTATCGTGGCTAGAAAATGTTGCTTTATGACTTAAATTGGCGTCTAAGGCCCTAGAATAAGATCGATTTCTTATGTAGTGTTTTCAGAAAATTTCAAGAATAACGTTCTTTAGGTTAGTTTAGTGTAGGTTAGATTAAGCTCTGTTAGTTTAGGTTAGGTTAGATTATATTAATTTAGGGTTAGGTTAGGTTATATTAGGTTAGGGTTAGGTTAGGTTAGTTTATATTAGGTTAAGGATAGGTCAGGTGAGGTTTTGTCAGATTAAATCATCGTCTTTTTAATGAAAATCAATCAATTTTAACACAAAAAGCTAATTAATGAAATATTAAAGAGACACGTTAAAAAAATTTGGAAAGAGAATAGAAAACGAGGACCTACTGAGCACAATCTACAACACAGTCAGATAATATTTAAGACTAGTTAACAGTCACTCATCTCACTGGATAAGCGGGGTTGAAACATTTCGACGTATTTCCTTACACCTGTTGTCCTGTTCACCTAGCAGCAAATAGGTACCTGGGTGTTAGTCGACTGGTGTGGGTCGCATCCTGGGGGACAAGATTGAGGACCCCAATGGAAATAAGACAGAAAGTCCTCGATGACGCACTGACTTTCTTGGGTTATCCTGGGTGGCTAACCCTCCGGGGTTAAAAATTCGAAGACATCTTATCTTATCTTACTGCCACTCAAACCACATGAATCCAGCATGGGTAAACCAGTGGTCGCTGTTGCCGTGGTTCACAATAGTGACGACTCCCAGACCATTGAATTCAGTACGAGTAACTCAGTGGTGGCTGTTATTACTGTTAATGTACCTTCATATGGGGAAATGTTCTTTCATGGATGGAGGCATTGCTGACCAATGGGAAGCAGGTACCATGGTCCACCACGGTGGTCATAGTATGAAAAAGATCCGTGTTAAGTGTCTGTTCCTGAGGAATGAACATCAACACACAAGGCAGCGACACCATCGACTGGTTGCATCTGGTAAGATAAGATAAGATTTTGTTCGGATTTTTAACCCCGGAGGGTTAGCCACCCAGGATAACCCAAGAAAGTCAGTGCGTCATCGAGGACTGTCTGTCTTATTTTCATTGGGGTCCTTAATCTTGTCCCCCAGGATGAGACCCACACCATTCGACTAACACCCAGGTACCTATTTGCTGCTAGGTGAACAGGACAACAGTTGTAAGAAAACACATCGAAATGTTCCACCCCGCCGGGAATCGAACCCGGGCCCTCCGTGTGTGAAGCGAGAGCTTTAGCCACCAGGCCATCGGTGTGACTGAACAAACCTACCACAGACTTCCAATTGTATTTTTCTATTTAAAACTAACTAACCTATCGTTATGTGGGCACTAACAATAATCTTTAGGCATGGACAGAGTGAAAATGAAATGAATCTAGTGTGATTCAAATCATTTTAGTACTCGGAAAAAACCTTATCACCTCTTTCTTAAGCGCTGTTTGACGCCTATGGGTTAAACTTTTTCCCATGAGCCAGACATTCTTGCATTATTCTTTGTAAGTCTTCTGTTGAAAACATCCGGCCAGATAGATCCTAAATGTGTTATTATCAGGCGGCCTTAATTTATAGTCGATAAACAAACTGAATAACATTTTCTATAAATTCTGTGACTCCATAAACTTGAGAAATAAAAAATGCCTTAATTAAGTGCGTTTCCGAAGCTGAGATCTCGAGGGATTTGTATATACATGGCTTCTATAATAATTCATTTTGAGAATATCTGAACTTCATCTTCAGAGTAAAATCCAGCAACGTCAAGTTACGTACAGTCTGTTATGAATCACTCAGGAGACGTGAAAGTATAGTTAAGGCAAAAATCTTTGTTTGGGCTATGGGTAGTGTTGTGATGATGGGATGTGGATAGTGTTGTGATGATGGGATGTGGGTAGTGTTGTGATGATAAGGTGTGGGTAGTGTTGTGATTATAGGGTGTGGGTAGTGTTGTGATGATGGGATGTGGGTAGTGTTGTGATGATGGGATGTGGGTAGTGTTGTGATGATGGGATGTGGGTAGTGTTGTGATGATGGGATGTGGGTAGTGTTGTGATGATGGGGTGTGGGTAGTGATGTGATGAAGGGATGTGAGTAGTGTTGTGATGATGGGGTGTGGGTAGTGTTGTGATGATGGGGTATGGGTAGTGCAGTGATGATGGGGTGTGGGTAGTGTTGTGATGATGGGGTGTGGGTAGTGTTGTGATGATGGGGTGTGGGTAGTGTTGTGGTGATGGGGTGTGGGTAGTGTTGTGATGATGGGGTGTGGGTAGTGTTGTGATGATGGGGTGTGGGTAGTATTGTGATTGAAGAGTGTTGGTGGTAATGTGATGGCTTAGTTTAAGTGGTATTGTGATTATGAAATAGGGATAGTATTGTGATAGTTGAGTGTAAGTGGTATTGTGATGGTAGAGTGTGGGTGGTATTGTGATTGTGGAGTGTGGGTAGTAATGAGATGGTGGAGTGTGGGTGGTATTGTGATTGTGGAGTGTGGGTGGAATTGTGATGGAATGTGTGTGAGAAGTTCATGGGTGGTCCTGTAATGATGGAGAATAGGTGATGGGGTGTCGATGGTCTTACTATGACAGAGTATGAGTGATGGGTGAGAGTATTTAAGAACATTATAAACATAATTAATATTCATTGTTGTGTCAGATAAGCCTCACTAATACACCTAAGGTACCATTATCTTAATGATATTAAATCATTCCTGCTGTCAAGGGAAAATTAATCAAAAGGCTCATTTACATTAATGGATTTAATGTTTTTAAGACAAAGGAATTAGCAGATTACTAGTTAGGAAGAAACACGTTTTAATGTCGGGTGATAGTGGTGGTATATTCATCATAAAAAAATACTGTATCCTAATACGGGTTTTGTTGAGGGTGGTATATCCGTTAGAAAACAATATATTGTATCGCGAGACGGGTCTTATTGGTAGTATATCTGTGAAAATACAATAGCATATCCTGGCGCGAGTCTTAGTGGTGGTATATCCGTCAAGAAACAAGTTTCCAATGGCAACGGCTTTAGTGGTATTATATTCGTCAAGAAACAAAAGAATTTATTGGCACGAGACTTGGTGGTTGTGATGGTGGAATATTCGTCAGGAAACAACAGTGTTTCCTGATACAGGTCTCGGTCAGACGACGGCACATTTAGTGATAAGTATCCTCTGGTCTGCTACTGCTAGGTTTTTACACCTCATTTAAAAACAAAGAATCTCTACAATGTATTGAATCATAAGATAAGATCCTGATATAATTAGAGGTATAGTGAAGATTATTTCTTATATATGAAAATATAGCAGGTGCAAGAGACTATATTTTGCATTTCTTTAAGGTCAATCATCTTTTTATTTACTTCACACACTTAGTCTCACAAAAAATCCAAGAAGAGATTGCCTGTCTCAACGCTGTGAATGCACATCAGTATGGGAACTTCCTCTTAAAGGCTCCCCAATTCACATGGAATATCCATGCATTTGCAACGATGTGCAAGTCGACCAAAATAGTCTTTTGGGTCTAAATGTTCCGAAACCAAGGGTTGACATGCGAGGCACAGTGAGGCAAACAACATCTTCAAGAAGAGTGTCGCTTTGGCTGATTACCTGGCTGAGAGTTAACCGTGATTCCTAGTATCTAGCATCCCCGACAATCCCGCTACCTTGATAGGATCACAATCAATCCTGGAAGAAAGCAGACGCTTATTGCTGAACTATACCTGTGTTTACACCCTGGCTGACACCTACGTCAGAGTACTGGGCAGTAGGGTGGTCTTGCTGATCACAGAGAAGAATACAAAGTCAGAAAATATTAAAAACTTGGGCCATGAGAACCAATTCGTTCAAGAAGGTTCAGAGACCCTTGAATCCTTAAAACAAGGTGCAAAAAAAATCCTAAAAAAAACCACTAAGGATATATCAAGACGAGGAGCACCAGTGTTAAAAAACCAGTGTGAATATTCGAAGAGACTTTCTGAATGGTGTCAAGTTTGTCTGTTGCACCTTAGTAACAGAAACAGTGAAAGCGCAGTGTGCAGTATGCAGCGTCTGTGCTATAAGGCTGGTGTGTGACGAGATTGGTGGAGGAAAGCAGCAGTGCCTCACCACCAGCCTCCCGGGGGAAATGTGGGATGGGTGGGTTATGGCTTGGGTAGGTGATAGCTCGGGTGGGTTATGGCTTGGGTGGGTGAAGGCTAGGGTGGGAAATGACTTGGGCGGGTGATGGGGCGGTAGATCTAGGCCAGATGCCACTCGTCACCATTCACCCTTCCTTCACCTGCATTGGGGTGAATGTTTTGTGTCGCATCTAGTGTTTGAGTGCAAGTCTATGCGAGTGTTAGAGTGTGCTCATAAAGAACATTGTACGACAAATACGTGTATGACCAGCAACCTAGAAATGCTTTACTGTAGTGCCCAACATAAGCCTCTTTCCATCACTCTCCACCTCCCACCAACTCACATATCGGCTCCTTCAAGTATTTTCCCGCATGTCTGTGGTCAGCCTCGCCCTCTGTTTATACACATGTGAAGCAAGAGAAAAAGATTTCTTAAGTAAATAGTCTACTTAGGTACAGGTCCACAGAAGTATAATTAGCATACGTGGTAACATATGTGTAAATTATCTAGGATAATCCACAATAAGTCAAGCAAAATGACTTATTTCCATTGAGGTCCTCTGTGTATGCCTGAATTTCCATACATTCTCGCTACCGCTCGAGTGTAGACTTGTACTACCCAAGCTCTGGTAGAGGGGTTTGAGTCATAGCTCCAGACCTAGGAGAAGAGAGGGACCACTAACTATGCCCCAGGAACACTACTATATACATCCACTGGGCTCAATTCACCCCAACTTCTGGTGCCTCCCGGATTTACTACACACTCTTCCTGGCCGCCTCTCACCCCTACCCCAGCTCTTCCCAGACATGCTTCCCAGTGCATCCCAGCAAAGACTTGCTTCGTCCTAGCAGCTGTCAATAAATGAAACAGAGGATGACAGCTAGGTTCCCTAAAGCCTAGGACGTCAGAGAGATGCTGGAAGGAAGCACGACACATGTCCGTGTAGGCAACCAAGAATGAAATATCACCACCAAATCCGACTTAATCAGCAAACACATCTACAAAACTGGTCAATGTCTTGGCACCTGGACTCTTCATCTAGAGAACAACTTCCTCTCAACAACCAGAGACACCACCCCATTAAGCTTCACCTCAACAACCCCTCAAGGGAGGTTCCTTGTTGCTGGTGAGGGGCTCTTGATCTAGGGAACTGGATCTGTGCTCCGGTTCCCTGAATTGAGTCTGAATACCTTCCATCCCCCCCAACATGCGCTGTATAATCCAACGGGTTTAGCGCTCCCCCATGATTATAGCGTCCTTCTGTTCACTAAAATAAGAACTACGTTGGAATCAATCTCTTCGCCTTTCGCATCTTCCTCCTCCGCCTTGCTGCCTGATCACCAGTACGAACAGTGAGCAATGATGCAACCATCATGTATTAATGGCTCGGGATTTTGCAAAGATGCGAAGTTCCAACACATGCAACATGTACATACATCACTAACCTCACGTGTCAAAAATCCCTCATCATACTGGATTCTGCAAAGACTTTTAATTAAGTTAAAAGGGATGTACTCAGATTCTTATTAAATGTTTTGTACTCATTCAGGGCTGATGTTATCTTCAGTTAGCGGCATCCTTGTTAAACGTTTCGCACTCTGGCAGAATTTCTTTATCTCATGTCTTCAACATCCTTGTTAAATGTTTTGCACTCTGGCAGGATTTCTTTCTTATATGTTCAGCGGAATTCTGACACGTTTTACTTGGTTACATTAATAGTATGTGCTTAAACCCTTATGGACCATTCAGGGAATTTGGAACATGAGTCACTGAGATTTAATTTTAGTGTATATACTGTCCATAAAACAAAATGAACACTGGGAGCAACTATCAGCTATTTTGCATTACATTATCTTCATGCAGTAATCTAAGTTATTTTTTTTAAATCATGTGAAGCGCTATGCCCATTTGGGTCATTCAACCCCACTGTCAGTCATCTAAAAACCCAGGAGTCACTATGTGAAGGCGGCTGCTCTTAAAGTTCCTACAGAGTTACTAGTTTGATGTTCACTTCGGTCATCAGAATCCTTGTTAAACCTTTTGCACTCTGACATGGTGGGAGTTCCTTTACTCGGTGGCATCTCTGGAGAACCTTTTACTCTACCAATATTCATTAGGTTTTTCTGTCTCGTGTTATTATTACCGCAATATTTCCATGTCACTTTAAGTGGCCTTATATGAGACCTCGCTGTGGGGGCGATGATATCTGGAACCATTACGAGATAACAGATATCCTGAAGTATACCTAACCCACTGTGGCCCATGTTCTACCAGGGACCGATTCACATTGCTAACTCCGGAGCCAGATTAGAAGCTTATAGCAGAGGACAATTCGGTGTGCCGCAGCTCGCACCATCTCAGTAAATTGCACACCCAACAAAGGCTGTCCTAATGCCGACGGAACCCGGCCTTACTACGCATATAATAATGTTGGGATCCTGGAGCCTCGGCAACCAGATACAGTCCAGGTACCTCAAATATTTATCACTCAATTTAGACGCTCTCCCGCTGCAGCTATTGTGAGGAGAAATGACAAGCTTTTATCTGCAGTTCGTAAATTCTGGTTGGATGATTCAGCACAGGTTAATAATCCTTCTTAAACCTTTTCACTTACCAGCTGTTTCCTCTAGTTGATGGAGCACCTGTGTTTCATTACTTCTGTGTCATATATAATAATTTTCAACAGATTTCCAGTTTTCCGTCGTTGCCTATGACCAGCCTGAGACAGGCTTCGAGAGTTTTTCTACCCTCCCTTCTCAACCTGTGGCCAGGCTTCCTTGTTGATTTCCAGGAAAATAAAATGAGAAAATATAAATCGTCACAAACACTCTGGAGTGCACCGAACACATCATTTTTTATTCAGCGTGCGTCACACGCAACTACGCATCATGTATTCCATCAAACTGCTAAAAGCCCGGTAGATTATTGTCGGTGGCCTTTGCTCACACTGGAGAATAACTACCATTTGTAGATGACAATCAAGAGTGTGTCGGTGTGAGGGGTAGTGGCCCTCGCTCACACTGGAGAATAACTACCATTTATAGATGACAGTCAGAGTGAGAGGGTGGGGAGCTGAAAGCCATCTTTATTTGTAACTAGAATTTGTCTTGGAGGTTAGTCGCTTGTTTGCTTTCAGCAGATTAACACATGCTGAGAATTGTCCTCAGTATGATGTAGCCGGCAAGAGTACTCTTCTTTCTCTGTCGCTTGTTAAACTATTTACGCTCAGGTATCTGCCAAACTCTCATGAATGTACTATAAATGACGTTGGTGTAGGTAACATATACGGAAACTAAAAAAAAATAGTATGCTTCTGTCCTTAACATTCTTCGATTGTTTAATTGCTTCCTTGCATGCTGTTATTTTATTTTCACGGACATGTGCAACAGGCCTTATGACAGACTGTGTTTTAATAAGCACCAGCATAAGAAGCATATCATCGCAGACAACAACAAAATAAGGAGTATAGAATCTAAGACAAAAGGTGGGTTTTACCGTCACAGAAAGCAACAAAAGTATATATCATCTCAGGCAACAACGAAACAAAATCCACTAAACTTCCAGCAAAGGTCATATGGAATATTTCATCAATTCTACATTGCACACTGTGCTCCCACACCAGGATCACTGTTTGTGTCAGAATCGAGATGGTCCAAAAGTTTAATCTAGGAAGATTTAGAACTGAGGTCTAGTAACAAGGTTTGGGCCAGTGTACCTGACCACGCCAGATTAGTTTACTTCTTTTACCTAGCTCAGTAATCGTCTTGTTATTTAATATGCAAAAAAGTTTATAATGCTGGATGTTCAAGTCTCTTGCACTCAAAATCTCCTCTACACCCTCCCTCCAACCCATCCTGGAGCGACTCCTATCCCTCCTCCCTTCCTCCCTAGATTTTCACAGTCTTAGTAGTCCAATTTTCATCCATTCTATGCAAATGCCTGAACTACCTCAACAACCACTCCTCGGCCCTCTGAATTATACTTTTGTTAACACTCACCATCTTGTAATATCAACAGTGTGAATTCTCTGCATAATAATCAAATTACGTATTGCTCTGTAATGCGACATCTTTACTGACTCTTGCCTCCTTCTTAAAACCCATTGCTTTGACGCATAGAAAGGTGTTAGTACTACTATTCTCTGGTACAATCTCATATTTGTTTCCACATCCATTCCACAGATGCCTCGTCACATCACCTACATTCTTCTTCCAGTATATTCTGCATTTTACTTCGTCTTGCACAGACCCATCTATCAACATGTCCACTCCAAAATATCTAAATACATTCACTACTTTCGTGCTTCCTCCCGTCAGTCAGAAATCCAGCTTTTCATTGCCTACTCATTTTTTGTTAATCCTTTCACCTTGCTCTTTTCTATGTTCAGATTTAATTTCTTTCTTTAACATGGCCTCTCAAATTCCATCACTAACCTATGCAACTTCTCTTGAGAAACTCCCTGAAGAAATGTCTTCTCCAAAGAGCAACTGTAACAACTTTCACTTTGTATGTGCTTCATTATTTTTTTATTCCATACCTTTCCTAAACATTTACTTCTTTTACAACCCCTTCCACACATCCCGACTGTTACTATTCGCATAAAAACTCATCACTGCTTTTCAGTTACCTATTACCTATTCCAGGGATTTGCAACGTCTGCCACATTACGTCTCTCTTCACTATTTGATATGCCTTTTCTAAAGACAAATGCAACGAACAGTTTTTTATCTTTACATATGTAAACACTTTAATCTGCTTATCATCTGTCCTTCCTAATTAATCATTATTCCTCTAAAATCTAAATTTCTGTCTTATCCCTAGTTTTTTTAATAATAATTCTGCCAGACTCCTTACTTACCTTGTATGCTCAACAGCCTTATTCTTCTTTATTTCTTACTCTCTATCTTGTCTCCTGTTTCCCTATGTAAGGGAGCTATGTATGTTCTGTGCCAGGTCTAAGGTACCTTCCCTTTTCTCATGCATATAATA
>WNWK01001523.1:0-37500 GCA_009830355.1 Cherax destructor | reverse complement strand
GTCCCATCTCTGGAACATTCTGTCTCTGTCCACCTTGTCAATTCCTCTCAGTATTTTATATGTCGTTATCATGTACCCCCTATCTCTCCTGTCCTCGAGTGTCGTCAGGTCGATTTCCCTTAACCTCTCCTCGTAGGACATACCCCTTAGCTCTGGGACTAGTATTGTTGCAAACCTTTGCACTTTCTCTAGTTTATGTGCTTGGTTATGTGTGGGTTCCAAACTGGTGCTGCGTACTCCAGTATGGGCCTAACGTACACAGTGTACAGGGTCCTGAACGATTCTTTATTAAGATGTCGGAATGCTGTTCTTAGGTTTGCTAGGCGCCCGTATGCTGCAGCAGTTATTTGGTTGATGTGCGCCTCAGGAGATGTGCCTGGTGTTATACTCACCCCAAGATCATGCTGATAATGTGTGTGTGTGTTTGTGTGTGTGTGTGTATGTGTATGTGTATGTATGTGTGTGTGTATGTGTGTGTGTGTGCGTGCGTGCGTTTTCAATGGTCCTTACGAATTCGATAGGTCTTAAACCAAACACACTATATTTAAAATATGCCATTTGCTCATGCATAGTTCAGACACTGAACTGAACGCTATACTGATGGATCGGTGCGACATACATTCAGTTAAAAAAGGTTTTAGCTTATGCACAATGGATACTCAATATACCTTGCAATATATCTTGACAGCGATATTGAATTCCGCGTGATTGATTCTGGGGCGAGGTGCGGAGAGGCCGTGAGAGTTCATATTGCCTGCTCTTAAGGGAATATTGGAAAGGGTTGTGGGAAATGAAAATCAAAACAGAACACGGAGAACGACAAACTTCCAAACATCAAACAGCGATTCTAAAAAAGGTTACACAGAAAGGTTTCACAGAAAGGTTACGTGTTAGTGAAATGAAAAATAGTATCAATATTATGTGTGTAAGTAACTTTCATACCACAGAAAGTAAAAATACCGACAACAATCAGCTCGAAAATAAGGCTGCATATGGTAAAAAATATATATATATATCCCTTTATCATGAATAATGTAGCTGAAGGAAGAATTCACGTCGAGGGAAGCCATAGTTCAATTTGGAAACGCAATATTACATAAGAACATAAGAAAGAAGGAACAATGCAGCAGGCCTACTGGCCCATGCGAGGCAGGTCCAAGTCTCCAACAGGCTTAAGCCAATGCCACGACCCAGCCAAGTCAGGTTACATTCACTTAAAGAAGGAGCACTGCATCTGACCTAGAAGCTGAAGCTAGTCAGGACCAACTCACACCCAACCGCACCCACTCATATAATTATCTAGCCGACCACCTGAAGCTACCATCTCCAGGTAGTTAGGTCACTACCACTTAAGGAATTAGTACGGCAACTGACCTGGTAGTACAAGCAAGTCAAGTCCAAACTCACACCCACCCACACCCACTCATGTATTTATCTAACATATTTTTAAAACAATTAGAAGTGACTGGCTACAATATTCAAACAAGATATTTAGAAAAATTGTAAATGAAGGTACCCGTTGTTCCTGGTTCAAAGACCAGTGTCATGAACATGCTGTACAAGGTTCTAAGTTCATAAAACAGGTCGTCCCACTCGCCCAATCTTGTCTACAGTAGGTACTTTAAATTATAATTTATCTAAATATCTTCTAATTTTCTTATCACATTCTCTTATAATTGTTGTAATGTTAAAGATTCCTTTACTTTTGCTGAAGAGCTGTGTATTACTTCCTTCTGTGTATGGCTTTCTTCTACGTGGTATCAGATTACCTATTCCAAGTTGCTGATAATGTAAATAGTTTGAAAAATACCAATTCTGTAACTTGTGAATTCATAAATAATTATGCATATTAAATAACAATGTAAACACAAGTTGATTGTGTTACTATGGGTAATTGTCTGGGTTTAATTAAGGTCATTTTTTTATTTTTTAGTTTTCATAAGGAAAATTGGCTTAATAATTGTCCATCATATTTTAAATCACTGTTGTATAGAAAATATGGCAGTCGTAAGGGAGTATATCAACAGCTATCTGAAAAAATGCAGCAGTGAAAGCAGACAAAAAGAAATTAATTTTTGTACGATAAACAGGCGTTGAATTAACAGTTGTTCAAACTAGTTTCAGTAGGCTATAACAAAGAATCAATATTTCTATTTGGGAGGCATGAAATCACTTCATGGGAGTGAGTTCAACAAGGGGTTCCTCTCGCTCCATTTCTCTTCGGCATAACAGTCAGGGAAATCACTATCAAATTAACCATCAAAACACACATCTGGTTCCTGGATAATGGCACACACTGGGAGGCACAAAGAAATCCTTTCCATCCGATCTTGATCAGGTGATAACATTTGGTATAGGCCTGTGAGTTGTCATTAATTCATCCAAATGCGAAATCATCTCTGGCACCCAGCAAACACCCAATGACGCGAGATTTATGCCACCAAATGGGAGAAACCTTGCTCAAGTGAATAGCATCCTTCTTCAAGCCCATTTATGAATTAATACCATTGACATAATTCTCGATTACAAGCTGAATATTTTGAGATGGATTAAACAACGACAAGCCAGTCTAGACACCCATAATGCTTTGTACCTGCTAACAAAGTGCTTGAACCTGCCCAGGCTAATATATTTCATATGTACACCCTTAAATATCAACCCTAACCACTCTGAAGTAGATATTCACAAAAGTTTTAACCTGATTACAAGAGCTTATTAAACTGCATGGGTCCGTGACACAGATCGATACTTTATACTGACAGTTGTTCATGATTGAATGGTGTGACTAGGCTAGTTATGGGAACACGGGTTAAAATCCTCCCATTCCAACATGTCAGTAACTTAATATTTTCTTCTAAACTTAAGGATGGGAGAACAGATCTACGATACCAGTCAGATTGTGAGGCTTAATAACCTCAGTACATTATAGATTTCACTCCTTGTCTTAATGTGTGGCGCTCAGAAGCCAGGAATCTTATCGCAGCAATTCTCCCCGCACACTTCAGTAACAATCCTGGGGTTCACGACCTAAAACTCATTAATGGAGCCAGGCTCGCTGATAAACATGCTCCTAAATCAGGCTTGTTTTTTTTACAACAACTTCAGACAGTTGCATCGGGATAACTCAATAATGGAGAATAAAACCTCAACATTGCTTGAGAGTATTTCGGGTACGAACAGAGCTCGTCTACTGGCAGTGAGAGCTCCATGGCTCTTCCTTCCTTCTCTCTAATCACATGCCTTGACTCGTAGACATCTGGTACTGGTGTTGCACATACTACCTTGTTACCCTTATTCTCAACGAACACTGGTGTATCTGTGGAATTACATTAGAACACTGGTTCAGGTACCATTGTTTAGATTCCCAAAGAGGGAACATCACAAAGCATAAAGAACCTAACAACATTATCAATCAACGAACAGCAACAGCTGGATGACAAGCAGTAAGGAATTCGCCCCAATTCAGAAGTTCTGATTACAGCAAAAAATTGCATCCAGATGATATCACCATGAAGGCGCGGACAGATGGCCAGCAAGTGGTGTGCAACTACACATAAGCAGCCACGCTCGTTAATGCCTATATCCATTACAAAAGTGATAACGAAGGTGCAGCTGCCAGCTTCAGAGTCCAAAAATTTAGAAAATACAGTGAATATGCTCATCATAGCATGATCGTTAACATAGGTTCCTAGACCCATTAAATCCAAACCCTTATTCACAGGGTGGTGGAAAAGTTGTTGATCTGATTTCGACGTTCAGAGAGGATGGAGCAAAATAGAATGACTAGGAAGGCATATTAATCTGGGGAGGAGAGAACGGGAAGGGATGGTAGGGGTATTTCAGGAATTGTTGGAGAATTGTATGAGAGATTTTTAGTGTTAGGGGTTTGGACATCTAACACGCTTGTATGATCGTGTTAGAGAGGAGCGGAGGAAAGTAGTTTTTATGTTTTGCAGAGACTGAATGATTCACATACATATACAGTTGTACATTTTTTTATCAGTGTAAAGAGCTAGACGATGTTGGTCCTTCAGCACAAGGTATGGTGAAGGCTCGATCCTATTTCTGCTAACTACGAGACAGTCTATCTTTTTATACGGGAAGTGTAGCCAACAGTCTTATTTATTCTTGAAAGTTGACTAAGAGATGCGCTGTATGACCCGTACGGGTCATACAGCGCCTGAGGAATAGGTGTTA
This sequence comes from Cherax destructor, assembly GCA_009830355.1. NCBI lineage: Eukaryota > Metazoa > Arthropoda > Malacostraca > Decapoda > Parastacidae > Cherax > Cherax destructor. The sequence goes on along the minus strand of WNWK01001523.1, from coordinate 33,303 downwards.
ATCACGCTTGGTCCAAGGAAGAAGAAGAAAGTTCCTCCAATTCCAACTTCCCCCGGAGTCCGAGGCTTCGGTCTCTGACAGAAGTAACCTGAGAGGATTGTGCAGTTAGTTTGGCAAAATAATGGGAAAAAATGCAATCGCCTCCATTCCTGGAGACAACTGTGAGTCGAGAGATGCCGCTGCCTGGCGCCTCACGATTGATCGCCACTAACAGTGTTTTATATAAGCTCTCGTTACCACACCAGACAGCATTTCCACCTCAACAGTTTTTACCCCTTTCAAAGATGCAGCCACCAAGGCGCCTCTAACTTTTAGCAATAACAATAAAGTGAGGTTAGATTTGCATTGCAGCATCAGAGTGCATCCGACACGACCATCCCATCCAACAACTGTGCAGACAATAAGCTGTCGTTGTATATACACGTAGAAGTGTAAGCCTCTAGGGGTATATATCCTTATCATGTTTTATATCCAGAATTTAATAGCTTGGCTTATTCGGCAATGATCGTTTTAATATATATACCAATGGATATTATTTTTTCAGTATCTACGATAATTAATCAGAATCTCGTAAAATAGTATAGTTATTTAATAGTTATTTAATGCAGAACAACCTCGATAATGTGATTTCTCACATTATCAAGGAACAGTTCCTTGATAATGTGAGAAATCACAAAACCGCTTGGAAGTTCACTATTTTTCACATTGGTTGTTCTGTATATTTTGATCTCACCTGTTTACTGTAATCTTGTTGCATTACTAATGTTAGGATGTTAAATAAAGCTTTTTATTAAAACTTTCTGACCCACATTTAATCAATATCAAGAACAAAACTCTCATACAAATATATGACTGACCATATTTGAATTTAACAAACGTTGCATTTGTAGATTCGACACCCAGAAATGAAAGCGAAGATTCGGAAAGTGTTTCGTTAGGTATGAAGCTTCGGAAAGTGTTTCGTTAGGTATGAAGCTTCGAAAAGTGTTTCGTGTTGATTCTAGGTTTCTCGTGTTGATTGCAACACGAGAAACCTAGAATATTATCCAACTCCCCTGTGGTTATTTTGCATATATATATATACCTATTGGTAAAAAAAAAAGAATGAAAGATGGGGTGGTAAGGGAAGTGGAATATTCAAATGGCTTTAGGAAGAAATCCAAATATTCTTCCATGAAGCCTTTTTATCCACTTCTCCGAGGCTATGGGTCCCACAATTTGCACCAGAGGTGGACCCCATCTTATATATATATATAATTTGGTTTAAAATACATACTCTAAATCAATATTAATGATGGTTATTCATTGTATTCAATGGTTTTTGAAGCGGTTCATTCAGTTGTTTCAGTCTTTGATTCTGACCATTTTCCTCAGTATTGTGTTGGATAAAGTAGTGATCGGATATGTGTGTGTGATACAGTGCTGGATATTAAGTGACTAATGGTAATGATACAAGGATTGAAATAAAAGAAAAAATATCGTCTTGCAGAGAGTGGATTGTGACAAAGTTAAGGTAGAGAAAGTTATAATTATATTTCATATATATTTTGTCATTTTGTATAAATGTCAGACTTGGACCAAAATTAATTTACGCAGAGGATGACCACAGAGTTTGTGTGTTTGTTTTTGCTTTAAGGTGTGTGTGTGTGTGTTAACACGTGTGTGTGTTAACTAATACACACACACGTACACATACACGTACACTTGTATTTATTTTATCATGGTAAAACAGAGTTTACTGTAATCCTTATTTTTGAAGTTCACGTATTGAAATTATTGATCAGATAAACAGATGTGTAAACAATCTAGGTTGTGTACGATCTTTTCGGGACCTCTTAATCCTAGGCAATATATATACATATGAGGCGTAGAATACAAGTGGTAGTAATATTGTCTAGGTCAGGGGTGGGCAACCTTTTTAAGTATGTGTGCCAAATTCGGCCAAATCTTTGAAACAAAATCTTCTCAGGTGCCAACAAAAAATGTCTCTTCACAGAAGAAGTCCTACAAACAACTGATTCAGAACAGAAAATGCATAATGCTTTATTATCTTTCTTAATCATGCTAAATTTTTCAGTCCAGTATTCTTTAAATTCTCTAATATTCTCTTCATTTGAATAATATCGTTTCTTGGCCGGTGATCGTGACATCGAGTACAATCTGTAAAGGGCAGAATGCAAATTTGTAATAGTGATAAAAATAGGAGGGTAAACCGGTGTTGTGGTTAATAATACGAACTGTACGATGAACTTTTAAACTGAAATTAGTCCATGTAAAGTAGAACCTGGTTAATGTTATCCACACAATTTCACGAAAATTGGTGGAATAATCTTTCGAATTGACGGACTATTTCTCCGCTTTTCTTGGAATGGATACGTGATAAATGTCGCTATTGTTTTTGTTTTTTGAGATGAGACCAGAGGTTCGCGTGCCGGAAAGGAGTAGTTGGCGTGCCAAGTTTGGCACGAGTGCCAAGGGTTGCCCACCCCTGGTTTAGGTGAAAAGAGAAATGTTAGTCCAAACTGGTATGATGACGCACTGTCGACACTCATTCTTAATTACTCAGCCTATTTTTATTCATTGTTCTTGGTTTCTCTCACTCATTCTCTCTGTCACTCTATCTCGCAATTTCACTCTTTCTCTCACTTTCACTCAGATGGTGAAACGATGGTGTACACCATGCCAGTGTGAAGTGCCTGAGTGGTGAGGCGAGTGCTCGTAAGAGGAATTAAGGAGAGCCAGCAGTCAGTTGCTGTGCCACGACATAATAGAGCCGCCTCACAGCTAGTAGGCCTAGCGTTCTCTCCCTCCCAGTAATATTCTCAACTATTGTTGCACTGAGACTAGATACGGTCAATAGGAAGAAACTGGAATTGTTGAAAAGAATATCGCAATTATTGTTTGGAGCATAATTCTGTCCTTCAGTAATTAGTGATCTTTTGACTACTAATTCGTTAGATACAAGTGTGGAAAAGAATGTGTTCGCGCGCGTGTACTCGCCTAATTGTGGTTGCAGGGGTCGAGACTCAGCTCCTGGCCCCGCCTCTTCACTGTCCGCTACTGGGTCTCTGCTCTCCCTGCTCCATGAGCTTTATCATACCTTATCTTAAAACTATGTATGGTTCCTGCCTCCACTATATCGTTCGCTAGACTATTCCACTTCCTGGCTACTCTATGGCTGAAGAAATGCTTCCTAACATCCCTTTGACTCATCTGAGTCTTTAGCTTCCAGTTGTGTCCCCTTTTTTCTGTGTCCCTTCTCTGGAACATCCTGTCACTATCTACCTTGTCGAATCCCCGCAGTATTTTGTATGTCATTATCATGTCTCCTCTAACTCTTCTATCCTCCAGTGTTGTAGTCCTATTTCCCTCAACCTTTCTTCATAAGACAGACCCCTGAGTTGTGGAACTAGCCTTGTCGCAAACCTTTGCACTTTCTCTAATTTCTTGAGGTGCTTGACCAGGTGTGGGTTCCAGACTGGTGCTGCATACTCTAGTATGGGCCTGACGTACACGGTGTACAGTGTCTTGAACGATTCCTTGTTAAGGTAACGGAACGCTAATCTTAGGTTTGCCAGTCTCCCATATGCTGCCGCAGTTATCTGGTTGATGTGTGTTTCCGGAGACGTGCTTGGCGTTATACTCACTCTGTCGGCGGTCTTCTTTGCCATTCTCCGATTAAATTCGAGAAGCCAGTTGCTAGACCAGATGTCCAGCCTGTCCAGGTCTCTTTGAAGTTCTGCTTGGTCCTCATCCGATGTGATTCTCCTCATTAATTTCACATCATCTGCGATGATATGTGGTTGCTGGGGTCTGGAGTAAGTGTGTGTGCGTGTGTGTCTTGGGGGGTTGCTGGGTTCTGGAGTAAGTGTGTGTGTGTGCGTGTGTGTCTTGGGGGGTTGCTGGGTTCTGGAGTAAGTGTGTGTGTGTGCGTGTGTGTCTTGGGGGTTGCTGGGGTCTGGAGTAAGTGTGTGTGTGCGCGTGTGTGTCTTGAGGGGGGTTGCTGGGGTTTGGAGTAAGTGTGTGTGTGTGTGTGTCTTGGGGGAGGGGTTGCTGGGGTCTGGAGTAAGTGTGTGTGTGTGTGCGTGTGTGTCTTGGGGGGGGGGGGTTGCTGGGGTCTGGAGTAAGTGTGTGTGCGCGTGTGTGTCTGGGAGGGGGGGTTCTAAATGACATTTCTTACCCTCCGCTGTCCGTTTAACAATAAGGTTCAAAATAAAAAAAATGGAGTGTTTATTAGAGTGTCTTCAAAAACGCTCATTCGTGAAGAAATTCCTGCTATACTTCAGCTTCAATTGTTTACCAGCAGAGTTTTAAGATTTGGCGTTGCAGCTTTGAGTTTGCTGTTTAACTTTCTGTTGGTAGATTTCTGTTTAAATTATCTCTTCTTTCTGATGTGTATTATGTTTCTATTATTATTCTGGCTCTTTTTCTCCTCTATCATTATTATTTAAAATATCAATATTATAACGCTGAAGGCGTACTTTCTGATATCTTCGAGAGACTTAAGTTTACTCACTTGGCGCTAGTTCAATCCCCACCCGTACCGTGGTCTATCTTCATCTCGTTCTGGTGGAGCTGATGAACTCTCCTGTTTCTGATCTTCTCGTGTCCTGAGATCGATTTGTTTTTAAATAATTAATATTCCTCAGTTTGTTAAGAACCCTGTGACAATCTCTTCGGTGATCAAAATTATTTTTTTGTATGTTCCATGCTGGTGCCATTTATTCCAGTATTATGTTGTGTTAGGAGAATAACCAGGTGCTGCCCAAGTATATTTTCTCTCTATCAAGATAAGCCATAAACGAAAAAAATCTTGTTTTAGTAGTTCAAGATTTTTTCTGTGCAGTACCTTCCTTGTCAGATGGCGGGTGTGGGGGACTCCTTCCCTCACTAGCTTTGACAGGAAGCGAGAGTAGGAGACGCATGCCCCTCAGCATAGACTGTCAGGAGGCAGGTGTAGGGGACTCGCCCTCGCTTTCGTCAGGAGTCAGATGTTAGGGATTCATAACCCTGCGCCCACCTTAGAAGGTGGATACAGGTGTGGGGGACAATTACCCCAGTATCCACCTTATCACGTGGTCATGTATGTATTTTAACTTTAGGTCCCAAGAAATAATATGACTGATTTCATTTGGGCTGAGATTTTCATTTAAATCTGGCAGGCCCTCCCTCATATAATGTTGGAAAGTTTTGTATGTTTTTTGAAGTCAGTATAAAAAGTATTTTATTAAGACATGCTACACAATAGAGTAAAGCCAAAAAAAATCCACCACCGAATTAATATTTTGGAAAACAATGCATGTTTTTGAAATTATAAGGAGTCCAGGAAAATGTGAAAGTAGTGTAACCCAAAAAATTCCCTGGGACGCCGCCCCCCATATTTAAAATTTTAAATGCTACATAGGAAAAAGTTATATTTTTGGTAGAAAAAAAGTCTGTGGTAAACTTTGGTGTCACTGGCTGGCATTCTTGGGACTGAGTTAACGTAAAACACTCCCACAGATCTTCAACATGAATCCTTCTATAGATAACTGAATGATATTTTTGTATAATAGCTGTGTGAACGACGACGAAATTACTCATTATTTTTCAAGATCTTACTTTGTACTTAAAATTATAATATAAAAGCTATGCTTCATAATTATTTTCTGATGTTACTTGAAAAGCTTGAAAACATTTCTAGTAGTGAAATTAACTTAACTTTTATTTCAATCATGAATTTGGGGTTTTTCAAAGCATTTAAGTCATACATTAGTTTGTTAATCTCGAGTAATATAAATGTAAAGAAAATAGTAATATAAGTTTTGAATGAGTCTTGTTAACTGGAGGTGACGAACAAATTTATATTGCAGGAGAGATGGTGCTCGGTCACAGCCTCTGGCAGGACTTAATTGTGAGGTTATCTTCGCTCCATCATAGTGAGTATCTCCTAACATAAGTGGTTGTGATTGTGTCGAATAAGATTGTAGATTTGCAGAAAGTCTAAAATTGTTGTTCAATAAAGATTTAAGTCTTGGTGGTGGGGCGAGATGCAGGAAATTGATGAATATTTTGTTTTCCTTTACAGGTAAGTGTAGATTTTAAGCTCATCTTGGGACAACTCGCACAACAAATATCAGGTATGTCTATTTTCCTTCGTATTTTTTTTAGTACTCTTAGTCCTTGGTGTAAACAATTTGTAATTCTTCACTGGAATGGCTTTGATAAAATGTACTGGGAAGCTTAAGGACTGTACTTCTTCCCAAGCTCAGCTGATCGTGGCTGTGAGATACCCAGCAGACTGCATCAGAGGTTGGTTGAATGCTGTAACAGGTTACTCAGTAACCCTTCATATGTCAGTGTCAGTAACCGCAGTTACTGACACTGAAACTGTGAATTAACTGTTGTATCGTACGCTTGTCAGAAGCGGTGCCAGAACTCCTTTTCTGGGGACTTTGGGGTGACTGTTGGGGATAGGGGACTGCGTGAGCACAATTTTTCTGAGTCTATATTAGATATCAATAAAAATCAGCATTTTTTTTCAAAAGAATATTTTATTCACACTTTATATTAGAGATAAAATTGTCAGAGTCGAAGAATACGAGTAAATATTGCTTGAAATTGCATCAGCAAGTAATCCATCAAAATAAGGATGTCCAACTTGGCTTTAATTATGTAATGATACAGCAGGAACGTATTCATTCTATTCTGAATCGAGAGGTTCAAATCTAAAAAGATTTTGTAGTGTGATTCTTGTGTTATCGTTGGATGCAAAAGCATCATTGATACCATCAACATTCATAGTCTTGGCTCCTTATTAATTTATAGATAAAACTGCAATATCACTAATTTTATCACATCTGCTGTTGTTCCTCGGGTAAGTTCTTGTCCGCGTCAGGCAGAAAAAATAAACTACGTTTACATAGAGCAGAATTAACTGGTAACGTACTGAAGCACATTGGTGTAAACATCATAGTACAATTGGGACTCAGTAGCAAATGCAGGTTAATCCATGCAACCTTTTTTCTCAAGAATGTCGCTCACCATGAAGCTCAACACTTCTATTTTCCTCTTTGATACCTTAGTAAATTGCCATTTCCAGAATACAAGTTTTTTTTCTTGGGTATTCAATGTTGATGAATCTTTAGTATGGTACATTAAATGTTTGAAATATGCATGTTTAATTCGTTAATTAACCTGTCTGTGACCAGAATGTAAGCCTGTGTTCGGGATTAATGAGAACTAGACATTTTCTGACAATATCCGAGATGAGAATCACCAACAAAATCCTGCAAATGGCGAGACTGTGAACATTGTTACACTATTTCTTGTTGTTTATCTCTGCCAGCTGCGTCATAAAAACTGAGTATTGTAAGATACCCTCCATGAATTTCCACAGCGTTTCACCTGAGGTCAGACAAACTTTCGTAACTAGATTCACAGCAGAAGACACCTGGTGGTGAGGGGACTGAAGGGGGTCAAACAATGACTTAATTATTTGCAGTAAATTTCCATCACTGAGAATGATTGCGAATGACGTATCAGTGAGAATTTATATGTTTCTTGTTTCTATGTTCATTTGATTTTTTCTTGATTTCTAGTAGGGTTTCAGAAATTGTTTTAATGTTATTTGACTGCAGAACACGCATAGTCTTGGCTGAACCATCTTTGTTCTGAAAGCTCTTTAATTATATTGAATATTTTGACTAGTCAAGGTCGCTTTGTTTTTATCATAAACATCCAGTAAAATAAATTATTAATTTTCTTGATTGTAACAAAGAACTCTGCGGTCTCACTACGGTCCCAGTTCTCCTGATTAGAGCGACCTCAGGCAAAGCAAAATACTTATACCTGCATTACTGAATATTCCAGCCACGAGTTCAGATCATACCTCCTACTCTTATATTATCTCATTTGTGTACAAGTGACACGTGAGTGATACATTTTTTTTGGAACGTGGTCCATCATCCGAGAAATGGCTTATATCTGAATGTCCAAGGACTGTTTATTGATTAGTTTCATTAGTTGTTTCATTGTTGCCTTCACTACTTTACGTATTGCTGGATAAAAGAGCGTTTGCATCCCCCTTGTGTGCTTATAAGTTTGGAATCGAAAAGCGATCCCTTTTCAATGGTGGTCTGGCGATTGAATGAACCTTGATCAATGGTAGTGGAACATCTGACATATTTAATCACACTATCAGTAAAAAATAATTACAAGAATACTAAAATAACACAAATGTTCACAAAATAATTGATGTGATATGCTCATGTGATTTTCTCTCAGCTTTCACATTCCTATGTTATGTGATTTCCGTCTTTCCCGTCGTGATTTCTTCTGTTCGATGTGACGTTTGTCACTCTTTTATGGCTTTTGTTTTTATAAGCCCAGACAACACTAGCACTTCCCTAAACTAGTCTTACAGTGGATACATAGATCATAGTACTAATACTAGTACTAGTACTTAAGTGCATTCTAACCCTTCAGGACGTTATATAAAAACATTGAATGGAAAATGACACAGATGCAACTAATGTGACATTTTATTGTGACAACGTTTCGATCTCCAGAAGCTTTGTCGTGACTGACGAGGCTCCTGGAGAACGAGACATTGCCCAATACAATGTCACATGAGTTGCATTTGTGTCCCTTAACCTACCATTCTATCGGTAATTCTACCATTATTAACAATATATGAATGGAGGAACACTGCAGCAGGACAACCAGCTGATAAAACTGCTCCTACATGTTTCGTTTTGTTGTATCCGGGTGGGATTTATCTTAGGTGGGTTAAGTCCAGCTGGGGTTTTGTCCTGTTTCATTCCATTGTTTGAACATATGAACACAGGAGCATTGCAATATTCCTATGGAATCTTTTAATCCATGATACGTACAGACGGAGACTTATACATAAGAATAAGTTGAATAACTGATGATTTTCATTCAGTGGGTTGGGATAGTCTTTGTGAAGGAAATTACTGGGGCTGAAGTTTCCCAGGATATCCCTTAGCGCCGCCACTGCCTAGTGCTGTGAAGTCTTTCCTTAATTACCCAAGTAGTTTTTGATCATTTAATTAACTCAGACATAAGCCATCATAAAAGTATTGTGGAGGGTAAGTTGACGAAGGCAAATTCTTGATTGAAGGAGACGTTGAAAAATCTCAACGAGAAATTGTTTCCCTGTTCATGTCTTGTGCTTAATTTAAAGTTAAGAAAACATAATCTCTTGAGCATACTATAGCAGAGGGTGAGGTGGATATGTTAATTAAGACCTACCTGATGTATTTGCTGGCAAACAATTGTATATTTTGTTTTTGTTTTATTCATCAATTCAAGAAAAGACACTGCGAGACATCTGAGTGGCACTACGAAAAATCTGAGTGCCACTAAAGAGGAAAACACTGTGTAATAAACATTATCTTCAATATTATTTTAGCTTACCTATACCAGCTAATTATTGCAGTATTCGAGCGTTAAGGCATTAGTCCATTAGCTACTTATCCCAAACGTTAACAATACGTAATATGAAAAAGGAAATGGTTGAGGAATATTGAAATTTGCATAATACGAGGAAGGACTAATACTCCCTGAGAGGCTTACGAAGCATTCCACTGCAGACCTGGAAAATTAAATATTTGCTATGAATTATGTGTGGGTAATTTGTAATACTAAGTCATATTAAGCTGTGTTTTTTACGTAATTTAAAGTATATAACCTACATTCATTTACAGTGACATTTATGCAGCTGACAACGTGAGTTGTGAAGCCTTTGGAAGAGCGAATAAAATAAGTAATAATCTGATTAGCAGACGTCAGAGTTGGATTAGCTAATAGCTTGCGTTTGCTAATCTTAATCCCTTTATCCTATTTGTTCACATCAGTTGTGTTTGTGAATTATTATTACTATAAATACATATATATATATATATATATATATATATATATATATATATATATATATATATATATATATATATATATATATATATATATATATATATATATATGCAAAAGATCACAGTAAACAGGTGATATCAAAATATGCAAAACAACCACTATGAAAAATAGAAGAATTCCAAGCGCCTTCGTGACTACTCATGTTTCCTTTTATAGTTCCTTGATAATGTGAGTAGTCACGAAAGCACTTGGAATTCTTCTATTTTTACATAGTGGTTGTTTGATTTTATATATATATATATATATATATATATATATATATATATATATATATATATATATATATATATATATATATATATATATATGGCATCTATGCCAGGAGAGGCTGTGGGCATCTTTCTCTCTGGTTTTGGCATATCTTTCAATCAAGAGGCTGGTGTGTGTGTATACCTGCAGCTCATTTTAGAGAGGCAAGAAGACGCTGCATTTCATTTCTTCCATTAGAATCAAGAAAAGTGTTGTGTACATGAAGTGAGTGCCAGTGAGGGAGGTTATATAACGGTCATTTGAGGGTTGGAGGGCTGTATAACCCTTGTGGTTTAGCGCTTCTTTTGATTATAATAATAATAATGAGGGATGGAGGGGACAGTGAGGGGAGGTGATCAACATGGAGTTAGGATAAGACTTTGTTGGTTCACCCCTGTGTATAGCTGTGTGTTGTTTATGTTGGGGGTTGTGTATAGTGTCGTATCATGTATAATGAGGTGTGTTACGACTTCGATATCGTAACTTAAATAAAAAGGTCCTGGTTCCTAAATGGCTGCTCAATCTGCTGTCTAGGGGCGTTTAAATTAAATTGAAAAACACAGCAACTCTAGGGCCAGCATACAATTATATGTTAAACAATATTAATTTATGAAGGAAAAAATCGCCACCACAATGCTCACCAACGCTTCAGGAAAGGACAAAGCTCTTCTTCCTCATGTCTAGCATACTTTCCTTCTGATGTGTGACACACGAGACCATGAAGTCCGAATTGATCAGCCGTCGCCCTGCCGCAAATACACCTATGTTCGGTGAGTATGGGGGCGGCTAGGCGAAAAGCAACACCAATCCGAATGGCCTGTGGGTCGAGTCGAATGCCCAGGGAGGAATTGGGAACAGCTCAAAGGAAATCTCCTGAGTGTGGTGCCTTCGCCGCTAGGAGACGAGCTTTGTCCTTTCCTGAAGCGTTGGTGAGCATTGTGTTGGCGATTTTTTCCATGATTTGTTTTGGTTTGTCCTAGTGGGACTATTTGTGGTCTTTTGAAGGAGCTGGTCTACTTTAGGAGTCTGCAAGGGTGTCCCACCTCACGGCTGCTTTAATGAACCTTGGGTTTTGAGCTTCTCCCGCACCTTTCAAGCGTTCGGGAACAATCTCCTTGACTAGTCCACTGGAAGCCAAACACGAGGACAGAAATGCAGGTAAAGCTACCTGCGTTGCCTTGCGCGCCCCTATACCTCCCAGTCGAACTGGGAGAGTTGCTTGATCCCATTGCTGATATTCCAGTGACATTGTTGTTGTTGTATGTTCGCCGGTACATCCGGCCCGGGTCTTCTCCAAATGGTGACCCGGCATTTCCAGTGACAGATTCAGTGCCTTCTTAAAGATTGATCTCAGGAGTGAGTCATATTCGTTAAGTACTGGCTTGTCAAAAGAAGGTGTGCACCTCAGGAAGTGAGTGAGTCTCAGCAGAGTAAGACACCTTGTGAGGAGATACAGGGATCATGGGCATCAAAATCCTTATTCTCTCCTCCATTGTCTTCAGATCATTCATTGTGTCCTTGAGGACGGTCGATGACCTGATGACCCAGCGATGCTACCAAGAGGGTACTTATATGTCGTGCCGAATAAATAAAACTTGTCATTTTGGCTTAAATAGCAACGCACTTTTTCCCGAAAGGGCAAACGAAAATTTGTGTATACAGTAATTTTGCTAAAATCGTTCTGAATCTAAAGAAAAAAATACATTTCATTGTGTTTGTTTATTACTAAATTACTGTAAACTTGTATAAAATATATTCAGTTTCATTAGGCTAAATTAAATTGAGCTTGTTATAATAAGGTTAGGTAAGTTTCTTAAGGTTCTTTTGGTACAAAATCATTAATTTTTATATTAACGTAAATGAAAAAAAAATATCTTTAAATGTATAAGAGAAAATTTTAGAAAGGACTTAATTTTAAACGAGTTCTTAATAAATGACCAGTTTTACTTATTCATCACGACATATATATGGTTCTATTGTTCTTCTTTTCTGGTTGAATTCATGGTAATGTTTAGTAGTTAGGACTGTCAAGCTCGCTCTACCCAAACTACCCAAGGCAAGGAAGCTTGCCACTAACTTTTTAATGGCCACAATCCAATCGTTTCCAAGTTGTCAGCAAATTGCATTACAAGTCACTTTACACCACCATTTTCACCTGTCGACACCTGCAAGAAATGATTACTGAGTGTGTGTAAGAAGCCCTCGTTGCCCTCCCTTCCCCTCCAACTATACTGCCAACCTTAACTTCAGTGACGACTGCCTGAATTAAAGATTTGTTTCCGCGTGGACACAAGTGGAATAGCTTAGAAAGCGACATAGTGGAGGCAGGAACCATACATAGTTTTAAGACTAGGTTTGATAAAGCTCATGGAGCAGGGAGAGAGAGGACCTAGTAGCAATCAGTGAAGAGGCGGGGCCAGGAGCTATGACTCGACCCCTGCAACCACAAATAGGTGAGTACAAATAGGTGAGTACACACACACACACACACACACACACACACACATTTATTCTCAAGTTTAAGAAAAATATTAAGACTTTTGTGTCTGTAACAGAGTATAAAAGAGCATGTATGATTAGATGGGGGAATATATTTTCCTGGTAAATGTTCAAATGTTTCTGAAAGAGGAAGTATTAATGCTATAGTAAAGATTTTAAAGGAGATGCTCTACACGAAACATTTTAATTGTCCATTGTGATAAAACTTATAAATGACCATATAAAACATAGTTCCTACTTAAGCTGGCATTAACGCAGTTTGAGACAGGGAGAATAAGATATTTGATTCGTTATGTGAAGCTGTAAATCCATATTGGGTATTCGCCAGGAGTGGTAGAGGCTCGGTTCTTCAGGTATGTTACCGATCTCATCTTAAATATTTAAGGTGTGTTCTGAGTGGAGAAGAAAGTCGATGCTTACACGACCCGTCTCATTATTTAGGGATATTGTTGTACATTGCAGAAGTATCCGTAGTGTGAAAAACTTTTGAACTCGTTGCCTCTTGTTCACTATAACTCCAGAGATCCGTTAAAATAAAGATGGAATTTTGTCGGCTGTTGTGGAGTTATAATGGCAGTGGTGCTCGCCTAGTTTTGTCTGCTAGTTATGTCCACTCCCTTTCCTGCTCCTCTTGTCTTCTCTGATACATTGGTGAGGTCAGCAGATTCCTATCTCACAGACTTTAAGAATAGAAATGTTCGCCTTACACTAACAACGCTATTTTCTCTCATTTCCCAGATCATAACTACTATATAATCTGTTTGTCTGTTAAAATTATATATTTCTCTTAGAGCCTTCACAATCGCTGTCTTGTTAAATCGATAAATATACACGACACTTATATGATTTTTTTTTTTTTTTTTTTTATTGAAAACACAAGTATAACATATACAAAACTCTTAAATACAAGAGAAAATATACAATAAAGCGATAAGGTAAGTCAAAACCATCATCCCAAATACTGGGTACAAGACATGCATTTTACAGTCAATATCAATGCAACAACTCAACACAACCACACACTAACTAAAGAGCAGATATACAATGCGCTCTACACAAACCTACACCACTGAGAGCACACCCTTTCACACTATATACATTATGAGAACCCCATAGGGTCTCGAGACCAGCTCAGCCATATCACAAAAGTTACAAGTGATACATCAATACTAAACCACACATCAAAACCCCAACAGGACAATATAAATGCCCTTCCACACACTACGTGCATACAAACACATACAACAATACAGTGATACCCCCTAAGCTAACCAACCTCGATCCTCACGCACAATCACAGAGCTCCAACAACCACAGTCAATGCCTCACAATCCCCCCCCCCACGGGAGACCAGCCCGTCGGATACCCCTGACACTCACAAGGACCACAAGACCCCCATGGTGAAATCCCTGTAAACCACAGGAAAATCCCTCACCCACCTTTCCCCATAGAGGTCCCTATTTCGGCACTTCGTTCTATAAAACCCTGCCGCCAGTGCCATCCATCGTTCACTAACCCCTTTATCCCTCATAGCCCATGAAATGAAAACAAAATCTGCCATTACATACACCACTGCCCTCTGAACCTCCACCCCACTCCTCCCACATCCAAACTAAGTGCCCTCAACACCGACAATCCACCCCCCACTAAGCAAATCACACGCCCCAACCATTCCCTCACGACACCCAAACGCTCACAAAATATACACTATGAAACGCAGTGTCATCCTCCCCACAAGCTTGACACATCCCATCTACCCTAAGACCTCTGTTACGTAAAACCACCCCCGACGGTAAAATCCCATGAAGAAACCGGAAAAATACCTCCCGCACACATGGACGAAGCCGCAATCTCCTTAACCTCCCCAAATATCCTTCCAAGCATACAGAGGGTACACCCTTCCACCCCTGCCACCTCCCGAGACCGCACCGCCTTCTCAAGAGTCCTGACCCTCATATGTGAAGGATCCCTAACAATAAGTAGGACCCGTAACATGTCCTCACATTCCCTTAAATCCCTCCCTCCCCACCACCTCCTTATATCCTCATGCAGAAGGCCTATCCCTCCCCCATCCCCAACCACCCTCAGGTAACCCCGCTTCACATAAACACTCTTCAATCTGCATTCCAAGGGGATCCCCCCTAGCCCTCCCTGGCGTAACGGGAGCGTAACCACCCCCCTTCGTAACCAATCACAACCCGATCCCCAAATAAAACGAAAAACCCTACGCAACAACTTCTGAACGTCCCCCTGCACCAACGGGTACAATGCCGCCACATGCCATATTTTACTATATAGCAACACGTTAACCACTATTACCCGTTGGTGCAGCGTGAGATGTGACGGCCTCAAACCATCTAATCTACCCAACACCCTCTGTACTACACCCTCCGAATTAACCACCCTCACCTCCCTCGCATCCCTCATATACACCACACCACAAATCTTCACCCGATCCACTAAACACCACCTTCCACAAGAACTCCCGCCCACCATCCCCTCCCAGTCCCCAAATCTCATGAATTTCGATTTATCCTCATTTACAGTCATACCCGTCGCTTCCCCAAAAACCTCAATGACCCTGCCCACATGCTCTAATCCCCCCCCCTCTCCACAAAAATCGTCATGTCATCCACATAGCCCACTATACCAGGATTCCCAACACCCAGATCCCCCCTTCCCTGCCCCCGAACAGACGCTTCTACAGCCCTATAAAATGGGTCCTGCAGGCATGCGAACAACAATTGAGATAGTGGGCAACCCTGACGTAAACCCCTTCCCATCCTAACATGCTGCCCCACCCTCCCATTCACCTGCACACACATACTTGCTCCCAGTACAAAGTACGCGCCCAACTCACCATCTCCTTACCAAACCCCTGCCACCTCATAATGCTCCACAATGCTTCACGTTCCACACTATCATACGCTGCCCTCCAATCCAGTGCTAACACCCCCTCCCTCCTTCTGCCTACTCTCAATAAACCCCGAATAACCCCATGCCCCACGTACATAGACCTTCCGGCACCCCATATTGACTCCCAACAATAACCTTATCTAAGACCCTTTTCAATCGATTGCCTAATATTTTCGCAAATAACTTATAGTCCGGCACATAAGTGAAATAGTCCTATAGTCCTCACCGTCGTCTGACTAGTCCCCTTTGGCACCATAACCACAATAGCCATAGACTTTGAATCCCCCAAGACACCCCCCTTCTTCATGACATTTAACAACTGCACTAAAAACCCCTTTAAAACCCCCAATGCTGTATATAAAAATCACTCGGTAATCCGTCTATCCCTGGCGCCTTACCCCTGCTCATACCCATCAAGGCCGTCCATACTTCATCCTCCACTATATCACCACTCAACCCTCCCTATCCCCCCTCTCAAGTCCACATTGCACCCAACCACCCATATCCCTTAAAGCCTCCTCCTGCACCCCTCCACTCCTCATATACGACCCATACCACCCATCCACATACCGCCCCATGCCCTCTGTTGTAACCAACTCTTGCCCCTCCCTATACCCCCCAATTCCTCATGCACACACAACCTTACAATTTCTGTCGCTCTACGCCTACATGCCTGCCCTCGCAAGACACATGCCGATGGCTTGTCACCCCATACCACCTCCTCTAACCCACCCGCCACCCTTGCAGCATCAAACCTTTCATTTTGCAAAACCCGAATATTATCTTTCAACCCCTATATTTCCACAACAGGGTAACCCGCACTCCCACATCCTCTCCCATAACAATCCCTTAACTGTCCCTCCAAATACCTAATAAGTCCATACGCAAACTGATTATCCTCCCTCCCCCGTCTAACATAGAAGTCCCTTATCTTGCCCTTAGCCACATTGTCCCACCAGAGCAACAAATCCCCATCCACACGCACCTCGGACCACAACCTGTCCCACAAACCCCCAAACGTATCCCTCCCCATCCCCTCTTGAAGCAACCGGACATTTAATTTCCAATAACTCCCGTACCTGCGAGGCAATCCCTCCCACCCCAAGTCCACCAAAACCCCCCTGTGGTCTGAAAAAAACACATCCAACACACGCACCCTCCTCACTTCCGCTCTCCTAGTCACATATAGCCGGTCCAGCCGAGCAGCATAACCTCTCCTCACGAACGTGTGCTCCACGTCCCATGCAGCACCCCCCACATCCACCAACCCCACACCATGTAACAGATCCCCCAGCAAAACCGAACAATACCCCGCCCCCCTTGGTTCCACGTCCCTACGACGTGTCACACAGTTCCAATCACCACCCACCACCGCAATCGCAGATAGCGATCGTAGGTGATAAACTAACACATCCCTCACAAAATCATTCTTTACCCTACCATCCGCCTCCGCCGGACCATAAATACACACAAAAGACACCCGATCCCTCCCCCATGATCCATCCACTCGTATTACCCGCCCCTCCCCCCCCTCCTCACTGTGATGAACAACAAACGGGCTAGACTCCCTTATTAATATAGCCACACCCCCTTTCAATCTCAAGGAGTGTGCAGCGTAAACAGTGTATCCTTCAATCAGTAACTGACAACCATACTTGTGGTTATGTTCCTGTACAAAAACCACGTCTATACCATACCTCACCAAATACTCACGAAACCATTCACGCTTCATCTTATCACACAAACCATTAATATTCACGGTAAAGCACTTGAAACCGACAGAGGGGGGTTTCCTTTAGGCACTGGCACTTGCCGATCCCCTTTCCCCCGAGTTCCACCACGGTCACTCCCAGAGTCTCGGGAACCACCTTTCATGAGTCTCTGTCCCTTGGGACCTCCAACATCACCCCTCGCTACATCAGCCCACATCTTCTTACCCGGACGTTGCGCCGGTGTGAGCACGTCGTCCGTATCAGACTGGGCCGCTCTCTTCCGTGACGCACTTTCTTCCTCCATACCCACCTCCTGGAGGCCATCGAAGTGCACCTCCGCCTCCACGTGAAGCAGCCGTCCTGCGGCCGAGGCACTAGCCACAGGGAGGCCAACCACCTCAGCATCCCTGTCCCCCGCTGACTCCAAGTCAGCTGCAGGTTCGTCCACACACACCTGACCTGGGGTGCACAAAAGGTCATGCAACACCGTAGCAAACGCCTCCTCTGCTACCCTCTCATCAGCCGCCGATACTCCTCCCACGGCTCCAGGCTCCTGGACAGATGATTCCGGTACCCCTGGTAAGGTCGCACAGCCATCCTCCAAAGATTCTGACCTGTCCACCTCAGCACTCCAACTTGCACCCGACATAGGGTTGTCCGACCCACGCTCCTCCGTACGATGCACCGAAGACTCTCGTTGATGTCCAACATCCTTTGGGCCCGTCCTTTTACCACACTGCACAGCCATATGGTCATAGGCCCCACACAACCTGCAGGTACGACGTTGCCCCGCATAGGTAACCATGACTTGAGTCCTGAAGTCCTCCAACAGTACGTTGGAAGGGATGGGATGGCGTAACGTCATTTTTAACGTAAACGTTCCCTCCAGCAGACCTTGAAACATCCCTTCCGACCACCTGCCCACCGTCGCCGTATGAACAGTTCCATATCTCTCAAAAACTGTTCTCAAATCAGCCTCAGTCGCCTCAAATGGGCAATTACGAACCTTGACCCAAACATAGTACCTGGATACGTCGTGAAGACACACCGTTACTGCCGAATTCACATCCACAGGTACTTCCTGAAACCTGGCGACAATCCTCTCATACACATCGGCAGTGCGAAGCTTAACGAAGATTCTATATGCACCATTTATAGCCACACCACACAAATCGTCATTCTCCAATCCGTAGACGTCGCGTATAATGGCAGTCAGTAGAACAGAAGCATTCTGGCCTGACACAGCCCCACGGATCATCTGAATACACACAGTGTTAACTCGGCGACGACCCAACTGCGCCATGTTGTGAAAACAACAATGTCACAAGGCGCCGGTAGAGGCAGGCTGGTCGCACGTCCGCTCGACACCAAGGTTGAGCGACGAATGAATATACACGACACTTATATGAATTTACGTCTCTGGTCTGGTTTGTATGTTACATGTCTTTCTCGAAGCACTCTTAAATGCTCTACTTAGATTTAGAGAACACTCGTTAACTTGACCTGAGACTGGTCTTCTCTTCACCTCTGGTGACTTGTCTTCAGGATTTTCTTCACCTGATCTGTCTTATGCTTTTCTCCTCATCAATTTACTTTAAAGGGGGCTCATAACACTATGTAACACAATTTTTGTTATTAGCAAGCGTTATTTTCCAACTTTTATTGCAAAACAATAGAAAATGCCCATTATTCATTTTAAACTTTCCTTTTAAGGCTTACAGGATAAATTTGGGCAAAATGGCTAGATTTCAATATTTTTTGCTAGTTTTGGATGTAAAACAAAAACATATAATAAAATAAGTAAAATTTACATAAATAAAATGAAATTTACACATTTAATTTTAAACTTTCTGAAACATATTTACAAAGTTAAAAATGAGCAGTTTTTCTAGATTTGCGAGCATGCAACAAATAACTTTCCCGTTTAAGCCCCCAAATGTTGTCACCCATCATGTTTGCATTATAAGATCCCTGATATCTGTGTTCGAAGTCTATTATATCTTGGTGGAAGCGCTCTCCTTGCTCCCATATTCTCCATGAAATTGTCAAGATGACCATCAAGGATATGGACCTTAATTAAGAGACATCCTACAGCCCATCTGATCATAGCTTTTTACCAAGGTCTCAACAAGTTCCACATAATTGTCAGCCTTGTTGGCCAGAAAGCCCTGTGCTACAGCAACAAAACTCTCCCAGGTTTCCTTTTCCTTCTCTGTGAGCTTCTTTGGAAATTCTGACACTCCATGATCTTCCTGATTTGTGGTCCAGTGAAGATGCCAGCCTTCACCTTTGCCTCTGATAGCTTGGGAAAGAAGTGTTGAAGATACTTGAAGGCTGCAGACTCTTTGTCAAGAGCTGTAACAAACTGTTTCATTAGCCCTAGTTTGATGTGTAATGGAGGGAACAGAACCTTTTGAGGATCCACCAATGGTTTATGTATGATATTATGTCTTCCTACTCTTTTTTCTCTTCTATACCATCCTGTAAAAGAACAAAATAGTTTGTTACATACATTTCATTTAAAATATGTCCCTATTCAAGATTTTACCCTTCATATAACTATTGACTTTCTTACCTTCCAATGTTTTCTTACAATGCTCACAAGCAACATGAGGTGCCCAGGTCTTGTCTTGGTCCACAACTGGCATGCCAAAATATGCTATGTAAGCATCACACATTTTTTTAGATGCTGTTACAGAAAACTTTTGATCTTGTCTTAATGAATTGACCACATATGTAGCAGAATGCATCTGGAGAATGATTTCAGCCTCTTGATGCCATTTCACTTCTTCTGATGTGTCTTCTCAGGCAGCCAGAGCTGAACTGAATGCTGGTTTGTGAGTCCCTGTTTTTATATTTGCCAAGCAAAACCCTAGAACATAATAGTTTTACATCATTCTTTCTTGAAAGTGTTCCAGAAGTGTCCTGACCACAAAAGCTTATTTCCCAGGAACACGACAAAAGTGAAATTTTGTTACATAGTGTAATTTGTAAGCCTTTTGAAGGACATGTGATGGAAGAGGATGAGAATATATAGGGAACATAGAGGTCAGTAGAACTCACATAGGTCTAAAATACATGTGAATAGTATAGCAAGAAGTTCCTTCCAATACAAAAATCTACCATAAGCATAAACACAATACGAATGTTAACCTCAGCAACTAGATAACAAACAACGGGAGAGGGTGCTTGCAAAAAAATTCTCCGATGTGCATTGAATAGCAAAACTGAATAGTCATAATGCCCAGCGCATAACTCGGACTTGTTTTTTTTTTATTAACGAATGTCGGCGGGTTGTGGTTGCAGAATATACAAAGCGAGGCACTGAGGTGCACGTGGAAGTTCTCCAGTGCCAATATCAGAGCATGTGGCACTGAGGTGCACGTGGAAGTTCTCCAGTGCCAATATCAGAGCATGTGGCACTGAGGTTCACGTGGAAGTTCTCCACTGTCAATATCAGAGCATGTGGCACTGAGGTGCACCTGGAAGTTCTCCAGTGCCAATATCAGAGCATGTGGCACTGAGGTGCACCTGGAAGTTCTCCACTGTCAATATCAGAGCATGTGGCACTGAGGTACACCTGGAAGTTCTCCAGTGCCAATATCAGAGCATGTGGCACTGAGGTGCACGTGGAAGTTCTCCACTGTCAATATCAGAGCATGTGGCACTGAGGTGCACCTGGAAGTTCTCCAGTGCCAATATCAGAGCATGTGGCACTGAGGTGCACCTGGAAGTTCTCCACTGTCAATATCAGAGCATGTGGCACTGAGGTGCACCTGGAAGTTCTCCAGTGCCAATATCAGAGCATGTGGCACTGAGGTGCACGTGGAAGTTCTCCACTGTCAATATCAGAGCATGTGGCACTGAGGTGCACCTGGAAGTTCTCCAGTGCCAATATCAGAGCATGTGGCACTGAGGTGCACCTGGAAGTTCTTCAATGCCAATATCAGAACATGTGGCACTGAGGTGCACCTGGAAGTTCTCCAGTGCCAATATCAGAGCATGTGGCACTGGGGTGCACCTGGAAGTTCTCCAGTGCCAATATCAGAGCATGTGGCACTGAGGTGCACCTGGAAGTTCTCCAGTGCCAATATCAGAGCATGTGGCACAGAGGTGCACCTGGAAGTTCTTCAATGCCAATATCAGAGCATGTGGCACTGAGGTGCACCTGGAAGTTCTCCAGTGCCAATATCAGAGCATATGGCACTGAGGTGCACCTGGAAGTTCTCCACTGCCAATATCAGAGCATGTGGCACTGAGGTGCACCTGGAAGTTCTCCACTGCCAATATCAGAGCATATGGCACTGAGGTGCACCTGGAAGTTCTCCACTGCCAATATCAGAGCATGTGCCTCCTTTTCAATCACAACAAATATTCCTTGATGTTTAGTTAACTTAACGGAGAGATAAGATACTCGATGTAAGATGCCTCTCCAGATGCATAAAACTGAGCAGCCGTAACTTCCATTTCACTATCACGTACCTATAAAACGAGAGGTTCGTAGTCAAGGGACAGTAACGCGGAAGCTGCATATAATAACCTTATATTCAAGTCTAAGGTTTTCTAACACTTGGCTGTCCAAATATATAAAAAAAAATTGACGGCATTGGAGATCAAAGGTGTTGTAAACTGAGCAAAATCACCGAAGAAGAGTTCCATCAAGATTACTTGTGCTTTTAGTACACTGTCGTGCTGTAAACCGGATTTAATGCAGAGTTCAATCAAGATGGAATAGTGGATGCACTGTAACTTCTAGTTAAATTCGTATAACCATACCTAATATGTATGTACACTACACTTGTGTACAATGGTCCAGCATACGTTAAACCACGTGAACTGCATTTTAAAGAGTGAAAAAAAAAGTTAAAACATATATAGATCAAGTGTTCACTAGATGAGGTGCGAGAGGATCTAATTGTTTAGATTCTAGAACATTTTAGGATGTTGCTTCACCAGATTACTCACCCACTCTGAAATTTCGGTGCCTTAGCCCTTGCTTAACTGACTGCCATGACATGTAGGATAGTTGTTTCTTATTTCGTGAGTCGAATACTGGGTGAATGTCCAAAAGCAGAGAGGTAAATGAACTGCAAAGCCAAGATCGCCTGCCTTTGCTCTCGGTGCACTCCACATCACATATGCAAATACGAGTTCAGTCTGACGTAGGGATCAACAGCTATGACCTGGGCTATTCTGATTTCACGTGACAACAAGCATTTCTTTGCAACATTTTATCTCGAATAATAATCATTATATGCCTATTATACTATATAGTTATTTTAGTATATATTGACATAGGTGTTATATTTCTAAATACAAAATAAATTTGTGTCCTCTTGGCCAAGTCAAGAGGTGGCCAAGCATTTTCTCTGAGGTGTCATCCGGCACAAAACAAATCAACTTAGAAAATATGTAATTTATAAAAGAAACGGCAATAAAATCTTGTAAACATATTTTTGTTATAGTTAAGCTCTCAAAATATATGCAAATTCTTTTTATTTGAATATTATTTATAAGCACAGTGTATTAGGGATTTATAGTAACTGTTGGCTACATTCATGTTTTATATGTGTACTATCTAGCTTTGTAATATAAATTGCACTCGAAGGAAAGGGAGCCAGTATAAGAGAGAAGGAAAGGGAGCCAGTATAAGAGAGGAGGAAAGGGAGCCAGTATAAGAGAGGAGGAAAGGGACGGACGAAGAGAGGAGGAAGAAAGAAGTGGAGATAATTATGTAGAGGAAATGCTGGTAGTGGAAGTAGTAGCAGTAGTAGGTAGGGAGAATTATGGTAGTGGCAGAAAAGACAGTGGAGAGAAGAGAGGCAATAGTAGTAGTAGAAATGGTGTTAGTAGCAGTAGTAATGGAGGAAATCTAAGGACAATAAAAAAGAACACTGCAGGAGAGCTAATGGCCCACAAGGGTGGAACCAAAAACACAGGGAGGGGAAAAAAAAGTCTGACCGAAACGCCCTTCTTCCCATCTTTACTTCTCTTCCTTCGCTCCCTCTATCCACTTTTCCTTAATCCTTCATTTATGCGTCCCCTCTTTCATCCTAGTCAAAGATCCGCCTGACCTCAGGACCAAGAAGCAGTTTACCACACCAACAATGGTGTTTGAGCGGCGTCACCATCAGCAGTTGACTGATGACGGGAGCTACGAGTGGTGTAAGCGGTCTTAAGTGCCTGACTCATAACTCTTGCTTGTCCCTCGCCACTATTTGTCAATATTGGCACCACCTTGATGGCAGCGATAGGCTCTTGATTCAAGAAACTGAACATAACCACCCGTTTCTTGGATCCAATCTAATTACCGCCCGTTCCCAGGGACTACGAA
The DNA here is from genome assembly GCA_009830355.1 of Cherax destructor. Taxonomy (NCBI): domain Eukaryota; kingdom Metazoa; phylum Arthropoda; class Malacostraca; order Decapoda; family Parastacidae; genus Cherax; species Cherax destructor. The sequence continues at coordinate 9,657 of WNWK01001523.1, read as the reverse complement.
TCCAAAGGGTTTAGCACTTCCCCTCAAATATAATGAGAACTTATCTCCAGAACATAACTTAAGAACATAGAGGAACACTTCATCAGGCCTACTGGCTCATACTAGGTAGGTCTTTCTCAAACCCAAACCCAATAACAAAAATATTTGCCCAACTCATTTTCAAAGTATTTGATAAGATCTCGAATAAGTAGTATGTAAATGTCCAAAAGTTCGTCACTTGGTCTCGAAACTAGAAACAAAAATTAATTTGTTGAAGAATAAAGCATAAGAGAAGGTTTAACTAATAAATTTCTGACTTATGGAAAAGGTCTAGACGTTGGTCACATCAATGCAGACTTTAGGGATAACCTGTACCATGGCTCAGCCTTCTGAGATACCTTGTATTAGAGGACTAGACTTTTGGGATACCCAGTAATACGGGACCAGACTTCGTGCCCTAGGGATCAAGACTTTTGATATAAACTGTAACCATGGGTCAAGATTTTAGGGATATCCTGTACAATGAGTCTAGATTTCTAAGACATCCTGAACTATGGGTCTAGACGTTTGGAATATCCTGTACCAGGGATGCAGGCGTCTGCGAGTGCAGCTATGGTTCCATGCTTCAGGGAAATCCTGCACTATGGGTCCTGTCTTAGAGAACCCCTTGTTAGAATCCTATTTAGTGTTTTCGTGTTTTCTACCAAAACAACGTTTTGTCCATCAGGAACAGATACAGATCTACATAGGTTGACCCCTCAAGGGAGGTTCCTTGACGCTGGAGAGGGGCTCTTGATCTACGGAATTAGATATGTGCTCTAATTCCCAGAATTAAGCCTGAATGTCTTTCATCCCCCCCACAGGAGCTGTATACACTATGGGTATAGCGCTCCATCATAATAATAATAATACACAGAAATATCTGTAATAAATTTCACTCTTCAAAATATTTATATGCGTCCAGACTTCTGGAAAACCCTATATACTATTGTAAGGTAAACGGACACATGTGCAACTTACGCTACATTTTTATTGTGGCAACGTTTCGCTCTTCAGGAGCTTCGTCAAACTTTTACAAGGCACCTCACTCTAATATATGCTCAATATGTACCCTCTCCGTCTTTGTATTGTTTGTAAAGGTTTGACAAAGCTCCTAGAGAGCGAAATGTTGTCACAAAACGTCTGTATTAGGGGACTATTACCTAACATATTTTGAAAATTTTACCAACATTATTACACTGTACGGGTCCAGACTCTGGGACACTCAGCAAAAACATTCCCAGACCCCAAGGACACTCAGCACAACATTCCCAGACTTAATTCGCACAACATTCCCAGATTTCTGTGACACTCAGCACAACATTCCCAGACTTTTTTGGGAACCCAGAACACTTTCCCCAGACTCTGTGACACTCAGCACAACTTTCCCCAGACTCTACACCACACAACATTCAGCCCTCATGACTGTTACACTCCCAAGTCTTTAAACAACTTCAAATATGGGTATTTTTCCTTTAGATTAGAGCATAAATTTAGTGAGGGATAATAATGATATTAAACTGATTTAATGAATTATTTATTAGAACAAACATAAGCAACATATAGGGTTATTCCTTATACAGTATTTTTTGGGATATGAACCCCTATTGCCTTATTTCGTTTTGATAATGCCCAGATACAAAAGTTTCAGAAAAATTTTGCATTAGTCAATTAACAGAATATACAGGTTTTAAAACAAAAGAAAAGGGTTAGTAAACCCAGAGCAGGAGTGTTGGACCCAGTGGGCTGGTGTCTGCAACTGACTACAGCTCTGTAGTGACTGTGGGGGTTGGGGGGGGGTCACGTGACTTTAAACACCATTGACAGAAGGGGGGGAGGGGGTCAAAAAACCTCAGAGTTTATATTTAACTATTACCATTCTCCGATACACAGACCGGTAACCTAAAGTAACATAATATAGCAGATTATGGGTTAGAGAAGCCATTAAGCGAGACAATGCATCTGCTTTTAAATTAGGGATCCTTTTATGTGAGAAATAGACCCTGAGGGTTGGACCCTTTTTAAAGCCCACCTTAAAATTCTAAATTTTTGGATTTCATAGAGTTTATAAAAGTAAGTGGATTAAGATCAAACAAATGTTCACCACATGAGGAGAATAACCAAGATACACGTCAAATGCTCCAAAGAAACGACTAATCCCCAGGGCCCTCTTTTCTACAGAAATAGGATCTTTTGATATTCCTTTAATTTATACGAATAATAACATACTGGATGCAGAATATCCCCTTGTTGCGAAGGTTGGTAACACAGCGCCAATGGCAGAGTCGCCGTCATCCACGTGAAAAAAGGAAGGAAATCAGGACTTCGTAATATCGGAGCTGAGGAAAGAAAACGTTTTAGGCGATTGAAAGCTAAATTACACCCGTCATCCCAGTTTTTTTATTTAAGACTTGTTAGTTTAGTGGGGGAGAGGCTACTTGTGCCAAGTTTGGGAAAAATTCCTTCGATAATAAGTACCCCCCAAAAACCTGGAGGGCTTTTCTATTTTGGGGCTAAAAAATTTAAAAATGGCTTTGATTTTATTCGTCGGGGGCAACTTGCCCTTGCCAACCTCAAACCTGGTATTAATGGGGCCTTCCCAAAGCCCCATTTTTGAAAATTTTTATGAAGTTATATTTTTGTGGTTTTTAATAGTTCTTCCAACCTTTCCAAAAAGGGATTTCCAATCTAGACTAAAAAACCCCAAGATCATCCAAGTATGCCTACACCTTCTAAAGGTTGGAAAATAAAATATTCATATTTTTTGGGAAAGTAGATGCAGTTACACAAGCCGAAAGCACAACTTTATATGTATATAAACCATTTTTAACAACAAAGCCTGAAACCTTCTGAGCCCTAGGGGAAAAAACTTTGTAATACCTTAGAAATCTAATCTGGTTACAAAAGGTGGCACCGGCCACAGTATCAAGGTCACCCCCTTGGGGTAATGGGAATCCATCCGGCTTTGGCATTGACTCACATAACCAAAAAACCCACTGTGCCATCCGGCTTGGGACTAAAAAACAGGAGGCCTAAGGCGTCCCCAAATTGGTTCTAAAACAAATATTTAATAAGGTGGGTTTTTTCTTGTTGAAAATTTAAATTTTGTTTAGCAGGGAGAGACCCTATATGGGGGTGGTTTTGGGGACGATCCTGGCCAAAATTCGATATCATGGAAGCCCAACTTACAAGATTTAGGCACATCAGAGAATATAGATTTGTATTTAAAGACAAATTCCTTTATTTGGATTTAAAAAAAAAGAGGGAAGGGAAATCTGAAAATCTCATCAACTGCTTAAAATTTTGAATTATTGAGCCAAATTCTTTAAATTCCTTGTATTATTTATAAGTTCAGAGGCTGGAGGTTTAGTAGCAGTGGAGCAGGGAGGAAGAGGGTTTCCTTCGTACTTTTTTTAAATTTTTTTGATAACTTTAATTTTCTTTTTTACGTCCTGGGTTTACGCAATTTAAAAATTCTTACCCCCGTTTTAGTTTACGTATTATCTCGTAAGGTCAGATAACGAATTTGAAACCCAGGAACAAAGTTTTTATTTAAAAATAATTCTGTTGGGAAGAACAAGGTTTAACCTTGATCATAAACTTTTCATTTTGCTTGAGCTTGGGTCAGCTTCACTGCAGCCAAGTTTTTCAAAATTTTACTAGGTGTTCCCTCAATAACGGAGGGTCTAATGGAGAAAAAAGCTCTTTTTTACCTATCCACGAATCCCTTAAATCAGAGGTCCGCACTTGGTGGCCGAAAATCATCTCAAAGGGAGTGTTTCGTAATTTATCTTGCCCGGCTTCTCTTTGGGCAAAGAGAAGGGAAGGGTAAACCTTCATCCCAATCTCTTGAATATTGTTCGCATCCCAGAGGTTTTGGGGTCTTGATGAAACCTTTTTACGCCTTGGGGATTGGGGATGATAGGGGATAGGATCTGTTTTTTCTCCAATCTTGACATAGCTTCTTTAAAAACCTTTGATGAATGGGCCTTTTATCCGTTGAATCTCATGAATGCTTACAAAAAAAACGTATCAAGGCGCACAGTTTCTAGCGTTTAAATTTCGAATTGGAATGGCCTCGGGATACCTGGTGGCCATATCCATAAAGAAAGATAAAAATTTCCTTTTGTGCGGGAAAAGGTCCCACAGAGTCTATAACTAATCACCAAAAAGGTTCCTCGGAGTTTTTTTAGGAACGGAGGAGCTTTTGCTGGATTGTGGGCTGTTTTGCCTATCAGACAAACATGGCATTTACCTGATCAGCAATATATATTTTCATCCGGGGCCAAAAAAAAATTTAATTTTTTTTGTTTTACAAATTTTAAATGTCCTCCAGGGAAAGGTCCCAAACAAAAAAAGGTTGAAAAGAATTGCAAAATTTCTTGGAATAGAATTTTAAATAATTTCCTCTTTCAGAAAAAACTTTTCTCATAAAAGAAATTTTTAGCTTTATTTATTTATTAGATCTATATCGTTTTTTATAGCTTTAATAAATTCCTTTTTTACTAAATTTGCTTACTAGGCCCAAAAAGGGGGCGGTAGAACATTTTATTCAAGTCTGAGGTTCCCGTTCCGTTTCACTAAATAGAAAGTTCAACCTAAATCTCCCGCTTTCTTCTGAAAGCTCTCTAGATCTAACACCTTTTTGGGGGGTTTTTGGGCCCAAAGGCCCCTCGTGATCACATTAAGGAAATAAATCTAATCCAGTCTCAGATGCTTCCAAAGCATAATTTATATTGCAGGGAGTCCACCTGGGGATCTTTTGGGTTTTCCCTTTTAAATTGATCAATTTCATTCCCTGATAAATAAAATTCACACCCGAAATTGGAAAAGGCTTATCCGAAACTCCTACGTTAATCCACCCAAATTATATTCGGAAGTTCCAATAAATCTTTATAAGGGACTTTCAAATAGCACCCCATATGCCTCTAATAAAACTTCTAGTTGGGGCGCACCATTATCCAATTTTGACAAGGTCTGATCTTACCAGAGAGAGAAGTTACCAGATTCTGAAGGCGGACGTCCACTAGCCCTCCGGGTTTCCCCAAAACTTTCCTTTTGGAAGTAAGGTTTTATAGCCGTTCTGATTTTTCTTCAGGAGTTAGAACCTTTTGGCCTGTAAGATGGGTCAGCAGACGAAGCCTGTAAAGGTACAAAGTCATCGCCCTTTTAGTTTTTTGTTTTTGAGAATTAATTACCTGAGGGGGAAAACTTTGCGAGTTTTTATCTCATTTCTTTAGCCAACACTGGAACCCCCCAGGACTAACCTATTAAAAAAGGCAAAAGGAGGGATTTGTTCCTTTTGGTATTGTTGGGAAAAGGGCCCCATTAGCAGTGTTTCTTTTTCCCGTTAAGGGGCCTTTTACATAATCTTTCAGGACCCGAGAAGAAATTTTGGAAAATAAAATTTTGTATGTGGGTCCCCTCCGATTCATGGGTTTTTTAATCCCTTTTAATGGGAAATTTCAAAATTTTTCTCCTGGGGGCATTCTATTAGATCCTTGGAGATATAACAGGGAGGTATGAATTGGAAATACCTTTTAAAGATTTTTTAAAATTAACTGAGAAAGATTTTCAAAGTTCCCGCTGCCTTGAGCGCCTAAAAGTTAGAGCTTTTCCTAAAGTCTATCCCAAATTTTGAGGATGTTTTTTAAAAAATTTTACCTTTGGGGGAATTATAGAGAAGAAGCTTTAAAGACAATTTTTGATTGAAAATATTTTAAAATAAGGTTCAGGGGGTTTGGGTTTTTCCTAATAAGAAATTGGGTTTCTTTCCCAAAATCCCGGAAAAGGGCCCAAAACTTTTATTTTTTTCTGAAAGCCTCAAAAATTAACCCACCCTTTCCTTCCAAATTTAGGCATTAAGGACGCGGTTTACAAGATCAAACGGGCATCTTATCCATTTAATTTTTTTTCCCAATTCTCGTTTTTTCAAAGAAACTTCAAAATTTTTCTTTTTAAACTGAGTTTTTTAAAAAAGAGGTTTTAAGGGAAAAAGCTAGAGTTTAAAATTTTTTGCGAATTGAATTAGTAGAACAAAAGGATTTGTTTAAAAGGTTCTTCATATCCATTTGGGCCCCTTTTGCTCTTGTTCCTTCAAATTATTTTTATAAAAGTTTACCTTTTTAATTTTTTCCTTTTTTCTGGTGAATTTTGTCCAAATTTAATCCCGGGACGGATTTTGGTTGAACCCTGTCTTCCTGAGGGTTTTTTATCGATGTTGTCCTCCCTCTTCTTTTTAGGGGTTGTTTTCCAGACCGTTGTTCCGGGCCCCTTTGGGTCTGTAAAAAGGGAAATTAAAAAAAGGGCCCGGGCCACGATTTTATCGCCGCCGTCCTATCCTCCTTCTTATCTGAAATAGCATTCCACTGGGATCGGACTGTCTGGGGTTAAAATGCTCATCATATTTTATGTCAGCCTTCGTCAATCGCCACGACTGTAGCTTTAAACTCTGTAATCTTCATGTTAATCCCAAAATTCTTTCCATCCTTTTAATTTTTCAAATTATGCTCCGGACTTAGGCCCCACTTGTTAATTTCCCCAAGTCTTTAAACAACTTCAATATGGGACTTTCTTTTTAGATTAGAGCAAAAATTTTATAGAAAAGAGGAAAAACCAAAAACTGATTTTTTAATGAATAGTGTATTAGATAAAAAACAGACATAAAAATACATATAGGGTTATCTTAAAAGTATTTTAGATAAACCCCCTATTGCAAGCTCTATTTGGCGGAAAGAGAAAACCCAAAAGTTTTTAAAGAAATTTTTCCATAGAATTAAAATATAGTTTAAGAAGGAACAGCCAGAGGTAAACCCAGAGATGAGGACCAGTGGCTGGTGTCTGCAATGACTACAGCCCCCCAGGACCGGGAGGTTGGGGTAGGTCACGTGACAAAAAAACACGATTGACAAGAGAAGGGGGTTCAGGAACCGTCGGAGTTATATCTTAACTATTCCCTCCGACGACCGGTAACCTAGTAACATAATATATAGTATTTTCAAATGGCCACAAAAAATATAAAACCATTAAATAAAGATCTTCAATTTGAAAGAAATGAACGGAATAAAAATATTAAAGAAAATGAAAACCAAAGGTAAGGTAAAACACCTACAAATTCAGACTCCGACACTCATCACAACATTTCCCAGACCCTGACACCAACAAATAACCTTAACTCACACACCCTTCCCAGACTCCGACACTCAGCACAACATTCCCAGACTCTGTGACACCCAAAACATTCCCAGACTCTGTGACACTATCACAACATTCCCACTTTCACTCAGCACCAAAATTCCGACCCTGGGACACTCAGCACAACATTCCCAGACCTGGGACACGCAGCACAACATTGACTTTGACACTCCCGCACAACATTCGAAGACTTTGTGGGCACTCGGCACAACATTCCAGACTCTGTGACACGCAGCACAACATTCTGACCCTGTGACACTCCCGCACAACATTCCAGACTCTGGGACACTCAGCACAACATCCCCAGACTCCAAACATGTGCATTTTTCAAATCATTTTATTTAACCAAAAGTACAAAAAAGGCTGATTAACATGTTAGCTTTACATTCATTGTATGTTATCTTAAGGGGGACAAATACTGGTTTGCTAATTTTAAAATATTAGGAAACCAAAAAAAAAGTATCTTGATTTATGGGTAACCATCTGAGTGAGAATGTTTGATAAAAATCAAAGCAAAGTTGCCGAGTTCGTCCTCCTGGCTGAAGTCTCCGTCCTTTCCCGGCTGGGGTCCCCTCCTCCCGCCGAAGTCTCGTCCTCCCCAGTCCCGTCCTCCCTCAGCCCGTCCTTCCTGGCTAGCCCCCCCTCCCGCCCAAGTCTCCGTCCTTTCCCTTTTTCCCGAGCTCGTCCTTTCCCCGCCTGTCCCTCCTGGCTGGGGTTCGTCCTCCCTTGGCCAAAACCCCGTCCCTCCCTGGGCCGAAGCCCCCCCCCTCCCTGGCTGGGTCTCCGTCCCTCCCTGCTGGGGCTTTTCCCCCTGGGGTGAAGCCGTCCTCCCTCAAGCTCCGTCCTCCTGGTGCCCGTCCTCCTGGCCAAAACTCTTTTTCCCCAGTCCCGTCCCTCCTGGCTGGTCTCCCCCCTCCCTCCCTGGCTGAAGTTTTCCCTTTCCCCCGCTTAAGTTCGTCCTTCCTCTTTTGGCGTCCTTTCCTTTTGGGTGAAGCCCCCTGGGTTTTTCCAAGCCCGTCCCTCCTGGCTGGAAACCCCCGTCCTCCCTGGGAGCCCGGGCCCTCCCTGGCCAGCCCGTCCTCCTGGCTGAAGTTTTCCGTCCTCCCTCTAAGCTCCGTCCTCCTGAAGTTTTGGGGCCTCCCCGGCTGAAGTCTCCGTCCCCCCCTGGCCAGCCCGTCCCTCCTGGCTGAAGTCTCCGTCCCCCCCTGGCTGAAGTCTCCGTCCTCCTCAGCCCGTCCCTCCCTGGCTGAAGTCTCCGTCCTCCCCCGCCCGTCCTTTCCCCGCCAGCCCGTCCCTCCTGGCTGGGGAAATCTCCGTCCCCCCCCTGGCCAGCCCGTCCTCCCTGGCTGAAGTTCCGTCCCTTTCCCCGCCCGAGCCCGTCCCTCCTGGCTGAAGTCTGTCCCTCCCTGGCTGAAGTCTCCGTCCCTCCCTTTGGGTGAAGTCTCGTCCTCCCTGGCTAAAATCTCCGTCCCCCCCGCTGAAGCCCGTCCTCCTGGCTGAAGCCCCCCCTCCTCCCTGGCTGAAGTCTCCGTCCTCCCTGGGCTTTTAAGTCTCTGTCCCTCCCTGGCTGAAGTCTCCTTTTTTCCTTGAGGCCCGTCCCTCCCTGGCTAAGCCCGTCCCTCCTGGCGAAGTTCGTCCTTTCCCTTTGGGTAGTCCCGTCCTTTCCCCCAGTCTTTTGTCCTCCTTTGGGTAGTTCGTCCTCCTGCCAGTTCTCCTCCTCAGCTCCCCTTCCTGGCCCGGGTTCTGTCCTTTCCCCGGCTAAAATTCGTCCCTCTTTGGGGAAGTCTCCCCCTCCTTTGGGTAAAACCCGTCCTTTTTTGGCTAAAATCTCGTCCCTCCTGGCTAAGCCCGTCCCTCCCTGGCTGAAGCCCGTCCTCCCGCCAGCCCGTCCCTCCCGGCTGAAGTTCGTCCTCCCTCAGTTCGTCCCTCCTGGCCTGAAGTCTCCGTCCTCCCTGCCCGAAGCTGCCCCCCCCTTTGGGTAAAATCCCCGTCCTCCCTGGCTGGCCCTGTCCCTCCCGGCTGAAGTCTCCGTCCTCTGGCAGCTCCGTCCCTCCCCTTTGGGTGAAGTCTCGTCCTCCTCAGTCCCCCGTCCTCCGGCTGGGCTCCGTCCCTCCTGCCAGCCGCCCTCCTGGCTGGGGTCTCCGTCCTCCCTGGCTAGCGTTCCCTGTCCTCCTGGTTTAAGTTCGTCCTCCTGGCTGGGAAATTCGCCTCCTGCGAAGTCTGTCCTCCCTGCTGAAGTCTGCCCTCCTGGTAAAACTCCCCTCCCTTTTCCCACAAGCCCGTCCTCCTGCCCGGCCCCCGCCCTCCCTCAAAACTCCCCTCCTCCTGGCTGAAGTTTTGGGGCCCTGGCTGAAGTCTCGTCCTCTTTCTGAAGTCTCCTCCTCCTTGCTGCCCGTCCCTCCCTGGCTGGAAAATTCCGTCCCTCCTGGCTGAAGTCCCGTCCTC
>WNWK01001522.1:257500-272793 GCA_009830355.1 Cherax destructor | reverse complement strand
AATGGGCAGTGGAGAACAACATGACGTTCAATGGTGATAAGTTTCAGCTGCTTAGGTATGGAAAAATGAAGAACTCAAAAGGAACACTATATACAAAACCAAAGAGGTCACCACATGAACGAAAGGAACACGTAAAGGACTTGGAATAATTATGTCTGCTGATCTGTCGTTTAAAGACCATAACAAGACAAAGATCACAACAGCCAGGAAGATGATGGGGTGGGTATTGAAAACTTTCAAAAAAAGGGGAAATAATGCCGATGGTGACACTATTCAAATCTCAGTGCTTCCTCAATTAGAATACTGCTCCAGTGCTGACGGCCCGTTCAGGGCAGGAGAAAAAACGGAGCTGGAACAAATCCAGAGATCGTTTAGCTCACATTGAGCCATTGAAACATCTAAATTATTGGGAACGCCTTCAAGTCTTGAACATGACTCATTGGAGCGGGGGGAGAGAGATACATGATAATATTACATGGAAAGTACGAGGCCTGGTCCCAAATCTGCACACTGCCATAACAACATACTGGAGTGAGAGATATGGGAGAAAGTGTAAAATAAACCCAGTGAGGAGCAGGGTGCAGTGGGGACAATACGGGAGCACTGTATTAACATCCGGGGTCCCAGACTATTCAACATCTTACCAGAAGATATCCAAAACACGGCTGGAACCATGTAGAAGCCTTCAAGGGAAACTGGACAAATATCTTCACCAGGTGCCAGATCAACCAGGCTGGAGGGATATGTGGGGCAGGGGCCTCCAGCAGCAACAGCCTGGTTGACCAGGCAGCACCAGACGAGCCTGGCCCATGGCCGGGGCTCAGAGAGTAGATACTCTCGAAACTCTTCAAAGGTATATCAAAGGTAAAGGCATTAACAAAAAATATTTACACAACCAATTTTCAATGCTTCCCCTAAACAAAACCTTTACAACCACAACCATCACGCATGTCGTCTACACCACAAACTACCTACACGTCCATCCACAGGCCTACAAAATAGGCCCTATTTTTTTATTTGACTATAAACATTGGTGAATATAACTGAGTTGGAGCATCCCGCGTCAGTATGCAGCGGACATATTATGGCGTATATCTAGGCCAGTATACTCGACTCCCCACCCCATTGATGGTCATAAACCATTATATTCTCTCTTATTACTACTCGTAAATCAATTATTTGACCGAGGGTGTCCCTTTGAGGTAGGGGAAGGAGGGAAGGAAGGGTGGGTGTCGTATGGCAGGTTAGGGTTGTAGGGTCGCTATGTTGGGGTGAGATTACGTGCCTATGGTGGAATGTGCTTGTTTACGGATGAAGAGTATGGTGGCTTGGCTATGGTAGGCTCCATGGACCTGCCTAGCACATACTAGGCAGGTCAAACTCACACGCACCTAATCATGAACCTGTCTAACCTAGTTTTGAAAGCTATGAAAGGTTCCTGCTTCAGTAACATCCTGAAGGACAAAAATAGAAAGACCCCAATGGAAATAAGACAGACAGTCCTCTGTTGGATTAACCTGGGTGGCTAACCCTCTGAGTTAAAAATCCCAACAAATCTTATCTTAACACTACCTGGGAGTAGTGTGTTCCACTCATTTACAACTCTATGGCTAAACCAGTACTTTCCTATATCCTTTCTAAATCCAAATTTGTCTAACTTGAATCCATCTGGTTGGATATTTTCAGAATGGATATATGGATAGCTATGGTGGATGGGACGTAGGATAAGCAATTTGAAAAATGTTCACATGACAACTGCACATCCAAGGAATGTTCACACACATACACACAGGTATAATAAAGCTCATGGAGCAGGGAGAGTGGCACTAATAGCAACCGGTGAAGAGGCGGGGCCAGGAGCTGTGGATCGACCCCTGCAACCACAATTAGGTGAACACACACACACACACACACACACACACACTCACCCACACACACCACAATTAGGTGAGTACACCTGAGGTTCAAGATAATTAACTAATGCTGGAGTGGTGGGACACATTTGGAAGGCGGTGACCTTAAGGTGTGTTGGCACTCCCAGAGTACGAAGGTGGCACTCCCAGAGTACGAAGGTGGCATTCCCAGAGTACGAAGGTGGTACTCCCCCCAATACGAAGGTGGCACTCCCAAAGTACGAAGGTGGCACTCCCAGAGTACAAAGGTGGCACTCCTAGAGTACGAAAGTGGCACCTCCAGAGTATGAAGATAGCACTTACAGCAATATAAAATAATAATTATTATTATTTATCATTCTCAGGGGTGATACTGGAGGAGTGAGAGCGTAGGGTGGATGAGTGCCTGGGTGTGACGTGTGCCTGGGTGTGACGTGTGCCTGGGTGTGACGTGTGCCTGGGTGTGACATGCCACATTAATCAAGTCTGGCACCAGTTTCTCAGCTAACTAACGAGAACGTAACTACAGTACTGCCTAATTACACAACCATTAATTCCATCATTTAATAAATTTAAACGAACCTAACCTCTGGGGAAATGTATATTAATATATATATGCATATAAATGTGAATGTTTATGTATGAGAACATGTGTGTATGAATTTATATTAAAATATTTGTATTTTGTATTTTTTAAATTTGAGTGTGTATGCATACAGAGTATACACGTGTGTATCAACGGTATAGGTGTACAGGGAGTATACACGTATGTATCAACGGTATATGTGTACAGGGAGTATACACGTGTCTGTGTATAGACGTTGTATGGTTTTGGTAATATGATTTTAATTCCAATGAACCAAACATAAATAGGACCATCACCACCACCATCACCACCATTAGTATCACCATCACCACTACTATCACCACCATCACTCCCAACACCAAAACTACCACCACCACCATCACTACCACCACCATCACCACAACTACCACCACCATCACTCCCAACACCACAACTACCACCACCACCATCACTACCACCACCATCACCACAACTACCACCACCATCACTCACAACACCACAACTACCACCACCCCTATAGACATAGACAGTTTTCTATGTTCTAACTCTATGTATGAGAGTCCTTTGTAAGGCAGGCGAGATACAGATCTAGAGAATGTACAGAGAACCTTCACTGCAGGTATAAATTCAGCCAAGTACCTAAATTATTGGGAACGCCTGAGATACCTTGAACTGCTAAGTCATTAAGTATTAATGGACCTCGACTTTATACATAATGGACCTCCCTTTATACATGAAGGGAATTACCAACAGAGTTCTAGATGTCTTCAAGAAGAAACTAGATAAGTTCTTAACGTTAGTTCCTTATTCTCCAGGCTGTGAGTGCATACGATGGAATGTGTGCGGCCGGCATGCGCCAACAACCTGGTTGATCACAACTAGAACGTCTGCAGGTAACTACCATACACCACTGCCACCCTTCGCTATTACACCATCATCCACATCACCATCACTGCCACAACTTCTACCACCACCACCACCACTACCACCACCACCACCATCACTATTACCACCACCACCACTTCTACCATCACCACCACTTCAACCACCACCACCATCACCTGCCACACCACAATAATTCCACCATCTCACTGGACACCCTTCTCAATCCATAAGAATTACGCCTATCATTTATCAGATAATCCGACTCAATTATCATACAATTATCACAGAGTCTTATTTATTACAAGGCGGATGTTGAGGCTGTCTCGTAGATGTTGTAATTATCACAGGTAGACATGTGTGTGTTGATCTACAAGCAGAGTCTGTCATAGTGACACCAGAGCCCGGTACTCTCTTTACTGTTTATATGTGCGTGTCTCTGTTGAATATTGTCTTTTATGCTGGAAGGGGAAAAATATTTAGAAAATTGAGAGTAGAAATGTGGGAGACGGGAGAAAGGTGATGATGATGATGATGATGATGATGATGAGGAGGAGGAGGAGGAGGAGGAGGATATACCCAAGACATACCCGTCTTCCTGAACCTGTACTTCCAGTCGTAGAACCAGTGGTAGAACCAGTGATAGAACTAATGGTAGAACTAGTGGTAACTATGAGTAGAACCACTGGTACACAGAGTTCTGTGAGTAGCAGCTGAGTAACACGAGTACATGCTGTAGGAACAGCACTAAACAGGCCATTTTCATCTAAGCCATTTGTTTTCAATAAGTTATATTATATTTTCCTACCTTGTTTTCATGCTGGGAGTGACAGGAGAGAGAGAGGAGGTTGGAGGGAGAGCCTTCTGCTTTACCATCTTTGACTAAAACATCTAGATAATTGTAACAGAAGTAAATATTCTTACGAGAATACTGAACAAAGTTCAAAGGGCGAGGGAATGCGAATGATGGAAGTAATGATTGAAGATGGTGATGAAGATAGATTGTGATGGAGGTAAATAAAAGGGAGGAACAAAAGTGTTGGAGGTAAACAAAAGGGAGGAACAACAATGTTGGAGGTAAACAAAAGGGAGGAACAAGTGTTGGAGGTAAACAAAAGGGAGGAACAAGTGTTGGAGGTAAACAAAAGGGAGGAACAAGTGTTGGTGGTAAACAAAAGGGAGGAACAAGTGTTGGTGGTAAACAAAAGGGAGGAACAACAGTGTTGGAGTTAAACAAAAGGGAGGAACAGTGTTGGAGGTAAACAAAAGGGAGGAACAACAGTGTTGGAGTTAAACAAAAGGGAGGAACAGTGTTGGAGGTAAACAAAAGGGAGGAACAACAGTGTTGGAGGTAAACAAAAGGGAGGAAGTGTTGGAGGTAAACAAAAGGGAGGAACAACAGTGTTGGAGGTAAACAAAAGGAAAGAACAACAGTGTTGGAGACAAACAAAAGGGAGGAACAACAGTGTTGGAGGTAAAGAGGGAGGAACAACAGTGTTGGAGGCAAACAAAAGGGAGGAACAACAGTGTTGGAGGCAAACAAAAGGGAGGAACAACAGTGTTGGAGGTAAACAAAAGGGAGGAACAGTGTTGGAGGTAAACAAAAGGAAAGAACAAGTGTTGGAGACCAACAAAAGGGAGGAACAACAGTGTTGGAGGTAAACAAAAGAAAAGAACAGTGTTGGAGACAAACAAAAGGGAGGAACAACAGTGTTAGAGGCAAGCAAAAGGGAGGAACAACAATGTTGTAAGTAAACAAAAGGGAGTAACAAGTGTTGGAGGTAAACAAAAGGGAGGAACAACAATGTTGGAGGTAAACAAAAGGGAGGAACAACAGTGTTGGAGGTAAACAAAAGGGAGGAACAACTGTGTTGGAGGTAAACAATAACAGACAAAAACTGTCGATAAACAATTTACAGGGTAAACAAGGTTGACACAAGCAAAACAAAGAAACAGGTAAACAGGCAGGGTCGGAAGCTAGCACAATTGGCACTGTGCCTCAAGGAGATCGGCACGCTCTCTCTCTCAGATATGTGTGTGTGTGTGTGTGTGTGTGCAAAGCAACCATACAGGGAGTTGAGTGATAGCTCTAAGCCTTTCGTGTTGCAATCAACACATCTTCAGGAGCTAGAAATGTTGCAGAAATAAGTAGGTAGATTCGTTGAAGGTAGCGATTCTACCTGGACTTTCTTCTTATTTCTGCAACACTGCTAGTTCCTGAAGATCTTGTATTGCTTGTTCGCCGTTATTGCATATGTATGAATGTGTAGGGGGTCAACGCCCCCGCTACCCGGTCCCAAACCAAGCTTCTCGCTGGGTCAAGGCCTGATGAACTAAGTTGTTACTGTTGGCCGCACGCAATCCAATTTAAGGAACTTATATGTAATTTTGTTTAAAAAATATGCCCACCTCAACCATCACCACCACCTCAACTATCACCACCACCTCAACCATCATCACCACCTCAACCGTCACCACCACCTCAACCGTCACCACCACCTCAACCATCACCACCTCAAACGTCACCACCACCTCAACAGTCACCACCACCTCAACCATCACCACCACCTCAACCATCACCACCACCTCAACCGTCACCACCTATAACCCCCTCCCACACCACACCACAAACACTTCACCACACCCCCAGTGGGTTTTCCAAGCCAGTGGCTTCAAACAAGGGAACACGTAACACCTACCCTGGTACCTCATGGTCTGGACCACCTCCCACCACCACAACACAATGCCCCCTCTTGCCTGGCTCAATTGGCCCACAGGATACAGCCTATAGAGCCTACCCACAGGCCTATACACACAGACAACCTCACTGAACCAACACTATGTTACCAGGTGGTCACCCACAACTAGTAGGAAGGTGTGTGACCGTTACGCCTTCCTGAATAAAATAATAATTGTGATGATAAATAACAATAACAATAATATTAAGTCTTGTTATTAATAATGTTATTATCATTAAGCACTGTTAATTCTAGAGTTAACTTATAACTTACAGATGTATATGTGTGTGTGTGTGTGGTCACAGATTTCAGTGTCAATGGACTTAATTTTTCTCTATTCTCTGCTGCCCCTCCACCACCCCTCCTATACACCCTCTCTCTCTCTCTCTCTCTCTCAGAGTGAATGGTGTCCACTGCTGGATGGAGAGTTCCAGCACTCTGTATTTATCTACCTACAAGTTCCCACACTCGGTCACTCACAAACTCCATCATCAACTTGTTTCGTAAACAAAAAGTTATCATCAAATCACCACCGCACGAATTTGTCCACGAAACAAAAGTACGAGGATTTGTGACTTTATAATGGAACTAGATAGTATATGTAAAGGTGCAACAATACTGCTGTCTGCGAGTAGTAAAAGCCATTATAGCAGGACGGGAGAGAGAGAGAGAGAGAGAGAGAGAGAGAGAGAGAGAGAGAGAGAGAGAGAGTCTGGACCATGTTCGTGCAGCATAATGACATCAAGGAAATAAAGTCAACTGACCAACTACATCCTGTTCCTTATTTGTATATATCTTAATATTAAAAGGGCTTTCTAATGAGCTGATGTAGACAACAGCTCTTAGCTTGTAAATAAAGTTAGCAACCCTTAACCTAACCTTGTGAAACTCTGTAAAAAATAGAGAAAGGGAGAGAGAAAGAGAGAGAGAGAGAGAGAGAGGACATTGTCTTGCGTACAATACCAGTGGTGGTTGACATATCTTTGAAGGCTGGTGCAGTTGAAGGAGGTTGAAATATGTAGGAAGAATGCTCCTCGCTTGCACAGACTCGGGCGGGCAAACACTGCAGTTAAGGGGAGCGCCTGAAAAGCACTGACATTGTGAATTCAGTAGAAAGCAGCGAGCAAGCCAGCAAGAACATATAGACATATACACTCAGACATCTGGAAGAGAAGCACACACACACACAGTGAAGAGGCGGGGCCAGGAGCTGAGTCACGACCCCTGCAACCACAAATAGGTGAGTACACACACAGCAACAGGGGGCCACAGCTAGAAGATGAAAACTATAATGAATCACAGGGAAGTTAGAAAGTATTCCATCAGTCATAGAGTTGTTAGAAAGTGGAACAGTCTGGAGAGTGATGTAGTGGAGGCAGGAACTATACATAGTTTTAAGACCAGGCTTGATAAAGCTCATGGAGCAGGGAGAGAGACGACCTAGTAGCGATCAGTGAAGAGGCGGGGCCAGGAGCTATGACTCGATCCCTGCAACCACAATTACACACCCTGCCTTGCCCCACCATGCCCTCAGACCAGAGAGAGTAAGTCAGCGATGGCCGCTGTCCTGGAGAGGCTTTCGGTGACCAACGCTCCGGCGGCCCGGCCTGTGACCAGTCACTACTCAACCTTACAACTTTAACAACACTAAAATCCTTCTAACTCTACAAATACAATTTTTTGGTATTTTAAACCCTGGGAGCTGGTTCGTACGTCAGACTACGTGTGGCCAGCAGTAACAGCCTGGTTGACCAGGCCCTGATTCATCGGGAAGCCTGGTCAAGAACTGGGCCATTGGCCCCTGGAACGCCCCCCAGGTAGTCTCCCAGCTCAGTCTGACAGATTTCAGTCTCAAATATGGTACAGAGAAATTTCACTGTACAAGTAAGTTCAGTCAAGCACCTTAATTACTGGGAACGTTTGGAGTCACTTGACATGTACTCCCTGGAGCGCAGGCGAGAGAGACAGATACATCATAATCTATACCTGGAAAATCTTAAGAGGGACTAGTCCCAAATCTGCACACAGAAATCACTCCCTACGAAAGTAAAAGACTGGGCCGCGGGGGTGCTGCCCCCCAAAAACCCCTCTAGGTAGACTCCAGGTACGGAGCCCAGGGCTAGTTTTTCTTCCCACAATGTAACTATCATAGAGAACATGATAGTCACACGCTGTTAATGTTCCCACAATGTAATTCTCACACAGAATATGACAGCCACACACAGTGGGTGTACCCACGGTGTAACTATTATATAAAGTAGGTTAGTTGCATCTTATAAATGCACTATACCTAATTAAGGTTAATGATTATAATCATAACCATAATTTTTAAAGGGGTGGACGGGTAAGCCAGTGAAAGGCCTCGGTCAGATGACCAAAAGCTGCAGTAGAGTCATCATATAACGAAGACCTGCGTCAGGAAACATTTGTGCTGTTTCCTGATAAACCTCACCTAACCTAACTGTATTTACAAAGCCTATGGATGTATGTACAGACAACAAGATGAAGAACTAGCCATACCATCCTCCTATCCTGCCACCAACACCACCCATGGCACTAATCCCCTTTAGTTCCCTTCTAGCACCTTTGTTACTCCTTCACTCCCCTCCCCAACCCTCACCTCGACTCTCTCCCTCACAACCACAAATGTCCATTTCCCCTTAAATTTAACTCCATGCCCTCTCCCTAGCACTTTCTCCCCTTCATTAAACCAGCCCTTTCCCCCTTCATTAACTTTTTCCCTTCCCACCCACTAAAAGTACCCCCCAATTCCCACTCCCCCTCACACCCCAACCCTCTTAAACTCCCCCCACTCCCCCATCACTACCTTTCCTGTGACGGTGAACAAATTTTACATCAGTTTACCCTGATATACCTTGACTCTCGTGCTCGGCTCAGCACCTCATAAATCTACACAGCAGAAGGGGGTTAGAGAGGGAGAGGGGAGAAATGGGGAGGTTGAGAGGAAGGAAAAAATAAGGTAGACAGGCGGGAAGAGCAGATAAGTTTCTTAAGTTTAAAGTTTGTCGTCTGCATGAGGGGTTATTACGGCCGCAGTACACCTCAACACTAACTTCAAGAATACTTTAGTACCTAAAAATAGGGATTAAAGTGTAAACACACGCATGCACACACACACACACACACGCGACATGTGCCTAGGACAAAATGGTAACAAACACACACACATATACATACTACTATCACTACTATTTCTTGTTTATCACTCCGAGATCAAGTACTACTTCGTAGAAATTAGACCTCAAAGAATTGCATTCTCTCTCTCACTCACAGTATCAATACAAACATCAGTTGGTGTCAGTGTGGCAGGATAGTGGGATATCTCACCTCTCTCTCTCTCTCACTCACAGTATCAATAAAGATATCAGTTGGTGTCAGTGTGGCAGGATTGTGGTTAAGGTAGCAATGATCATAATTTGGGAGGTCATTCCAACCTGACCATTTACACCATAAAATTTCTCTTCCCCTTCCCTTCCATACCCCTCGCCTCTCCCCTATGTTCTCTTCCTCCTCTCTCCCATCGGTATTCTTCCTTTTTTCTCTTTCTTTCCCAGCCCATAATTTTTACCTATTCTATTTATTTTATGTTTTAATGTCACCATTCTCCTCATCCTTGTTATACCCCATTCTTCTCTCTCCCTCATATCTCTTCCTTTCACTTCAATTGTTCATCTCTTTAATCTTCCCCTCCCTTTCTTCTGTAGTTTTTTCTCCCTCTTACTTTTCCTCTCCCCCTTTCTACTGTAGCTTTCTCTCCCTCTTACTTTCCCCCCACTTCCACCCTCGCCTATGACGGATAGGGCCAGCGAGCTGCCAGCAGCAATAGACTGATTGACCAAGCAAGCACCAGACAAGCCTCCCATGGCCGGGCTGTCAGACAACAAAAATTCTCGAAACTTATCAAAGGTATATCAAATGCAAAGTATGTGGCCAGCCCTATGGTCACTATCTTGAACACTATGTGCATAAGTGTCCACCTTTTGAGGAATATGGAGATAGACAATACAACAACTAATGTGACATGTCACGATATCTTATTAATGAAAATATGATACCAGATATATTAAGCAAATTTCCTAAATCTGCTTGTAACAGATAAGTGAACTGTAGATATAAATCCAGATGTACTCCTGTTAACCCTTGGGGGCCTAGTTCCTAGGCCTTTTGTGTATCCATATGCTCTTAAGCTGTCATCCACAGGATGGGTATGAGGAGCACAATAAACTAGCCACTACCATCCACAGGATGGGTATGAGGTGCACATTAAACTAGCCACTTAGGTGGCAAAAATCTAGGTATACCCAAGGTATCCCCACTTTCTATTCCTCACTTATCTCTCTTATTCCTATCCCTTTCCTCCCCTCTACTCTCATCTCTTCCCCTTTCATTTCTCTCCTCTTTTCCCCTCCCTCTCTTAAACAAATCATCCCTATAATTCATCCCTCAGCGGCAGAATTATTATCACCAGAGACAATAATTCAGATAATCCGGATATAATTGTTTACTGGCTCAGCTGTCCAAGTTTGGCAACGCGTATCCGGCCATTTTCAGTATCCGTAAATATCCTGCCTGGCCGGCCAGTCTTTAATTAGTAACCATTTCTCTCTTTACCTGGTCATTTCTTGCGTATACGGACACGTCTCGCTTATCCGACCAGCTCCCTGACCATCCGGGCAGGGAGCTGGCCACACGTTGGACTACGTGTGGCCAGCAGTAACTGCCTGGTCGATCAGGCCCTGATCCACATCGAGGCCTGGTCAAGGACTGGACCACGGGGGCACTGACTCTCGGAACACCCTCCAGATAGACTTAAGGTAAAGCGATAATTACAAAAGAGGGGGATAGATCCGTAGCTTCGAATTACTGTCCTGCAAGCCAGATCTGGCTGTGTGGCTAAAGTACTGTGTGCTCTGATGCAGAGTGTGCGGGTTCAAATCCCGGTCCGATACCAGTATTCAATAGTTACAGTCTTATCAACCAAGCTATTGCTGTATGCTCTGTCCATAACCCAGTATCTAGCTACCCTTTTCCCCGTATTCGGCTCTCCCTCGTGTATCCGGCGCCCCCTTGTGTATCCGGCCTCCCCTCGTGTATCCTGCGTTCCCTCTTGTATCCGGCCTCACGTGCAGCGGTCAACATTATGCACAAATATAGCCATAATTTACAACCTTCCCCTGTTTTATATCTGACCATATACTTCCCCTCCCTTGATTTTATAGACCTAATCTCTACCTCCCCTCTTCTTCCCTCTTTCCCCTCATTTCTTTTTCTCTCATATATTTTTACCTCCTGTCCCTCTTATTTCTTCTTCTCCTCTATTCCATCTTGTCCCTCTGTTTTCCCTCCTTTCAATCCCCTCTCACTTTCATTCTCTCTATTTTCATTCAATTTCTCTCTCTGGTGTCTTTCAAATATTTCAATATCTCCTTGTTCCATTTTTTCCTATACTGACCTATTTTTTTTATCATCATTGGTTATATCATCTTCGTACTTGTTGAATACCTAGTGATTATTTTTGGGGCGTCACTGCCCCCGCGGCCCGGTCCTAGACCAAGCCTCCTTTTGGTGACCAAATCAGTCAGGCTGTACTCACCTATTTGTGGTTGCAGGGGGCGAGTCACAGCTTCTGGCCCCGCGGATGCCCCAGATCCATGCCTACACTGTTTATGTACACAATATACAACAACAAATACATCTCTGTGGAAAATTACCTTACGTAATAATGATGGAAGACCCAAGTGAAGCATCCATCAATCCCTCCTACCTTCCCTCCAGTCTTCACCTCCCTTGAGAACTTACCTCAGCACTCACAAATCCTCTTAGATTTTCCCTCTTGAAGTAATTTTTATGATGGAAGGGAAACCCTTCAGTGGTGCACTTACAGCGTTCCAAGGGACTCCCAGTAATGGTGTTAACTTCTGACAACCACAAGAAGAATATAGGGCAGGTGGAGACAAGAGTCAAGGTTATGATTCACATACACACACGTATCTATCTATCTCTATCTCTCTCTCTCTCTCTCTCTCTCTCTCTCTATATATATATATATATATATATATATATATATATATATATATATATATATATATATATATATATATATATATATATATATATATATATATATTATTGTAACCACGAACGAGTGGTATTGATCAATAACAACACTACACTAGCCAAGGACTCGAACCCATGCTGCTTTAGCCCGCCTCATGGTGAGCGAAAACACATGACGCTCTAACCCACAGGACCACGCAATCCTACCCGAGTCCTTGGCTAGTCGCAGTGTTGTTATTGATATATATATATATATATATATATATATATCTCACTCCCTATCAACCTACCACTCTCCCTACCTCCTTACATGTATCCCTCCCTACATACATTCCATCCTATACGTTCATACATGTATTCTTCCCTCCCTCCCAATTTCTAAATCCACTGCTCCCTCCCTAGCAACACAACTTCCTTCCATTCTACCTACTCCCCTTTCCACCAGTCTAACTACCTAGCTTCCTGTTTACCTGGGACACCTATGTACCTGGTGTGTGTACTGCTAACTCACTCAGCCTTCTGCTTCTACCTACTAAGAGATCATTCACTGCCAATAAAAGCCATCTATTATTATTATTCTTTTGCCTCCCGGAGGTGATCCTCGACCTCTCTTTCTTCGTTCATTCTCAAACAGTTTATTTGCCTGGCAAATGGGAAAATTGGTCCAGGTGCCTATGTTCTCTCTCTCTCTCTCTCTCTCTCTTTCTCGTAACAACTTCTACTATTCTTGCACCATTCTCCCCTTCCACCTCTGCCTTCAGTCTTACCATGCACTGTTATGGGTTTAAGTTGTTTCAACCCATCTACCAGGGGACATCTAATGGTTTATTATTTTTCTCATGGGAATCAAATTTCTGGTTGCTGAAGAGCAAGGAGTGCCTCCTTGCTGACTATTTCCTGGGATCGCTACTAATCGTTCAGTGTTGGTCTGAACTTCAGTGAGGTTCTTGTGGTCTGAGTGTATTTTTTAGAGATGGTAATATTTCTACTCAGTTTCTCATTGTTGGTGACAAGTGTGGAAAAATAGACACAAAGGCAGTATAATGCGATCCTATATTGACAACGTTTCGCCCATACAGTGGGCATTATAAAGTCACAGACAGTTTGTGACTTGATAAAGCCCACTGTGGGGCGAAACGTAGTCAATAAAGGATCGCATTACACTGCATATGTGACTATTTTTCCATCGTATCGGTATTTTAAATCATTTATCTCCATGGTATTATATCGCAGGATTGATTTCTAAGTTTTATTGTGTTTAGCAGACTACCCAGTAGTGATGGGAAGAGTCCCAGTATCACCCTGGGTAAGACTAAAGAGTCCCAGTGTCCCCCTGGGTAAGATTAAGTCTCCCTATAGTTCTACTCTTACTGTGTATTCATTCCTGGCGGGTTCTTATCTGTTGATTTAGAGAATTTTTTTCAAAACCCTCAACAACTGCCAGGTGTGTGTACTCACCTATTTGTGGTTGCAGGGGTCGAGTCATAGCTCCTGGCCCCGCCTCTTCACTGATTGCTACTAGGTCCTCTCTCTCCCTGCTCCATGAGCTTTATCAAACCTAGTCTTAAAACTATGTATGGTTCCTGCCTCCACTATGTCGCTTTCCAAGCTATTCCACTTCCTGACAACTCTATGACTGAAGAAATACTTCCTAACATCCCTTTGACTCATAGGAGTCTTCAACTTCCAATTGTGACCCCTTGTTTCTGTGTCCCTCTCTGGAACATCTTGTCTCTGTCCACCTTATCTATTCCTCGCAGTATTTTATATGTCGTTATCATGTCTCCCTAACCCTCCTGTCCTCTAGTGTCGTCAGGCCGATTTCCCTTAACCTTTCTTCGTAGGACAATCCCTTAGCTCTGGGACTAGTCTTGTTGCAAACCTTTGCACTTTCTCTAATTTCTTGACGTGCTTGACCAGGTGTGGGTTCCAAACTGGTGCTGCATACTCCAGTATGGGCCTGACGTATATGGTATACAGAGTCTTGAATGATTCCTTGGTGAGGTATTGGAACGCTATTCTTAGGTTTGCCAGCCGCCCGTATGCTGCAGCAGTTATCTGATTGATGTGTGCCTCAGGAGATGTGCTCGGTATTATACTCACCCCAAGATCTTTTTCTTTGAGTGAGGTTTGCAGTCTTTGGCCACCTAGACTATACTCTGTCTGCGGTCTTCTTTGCCCTTCCCCGATATTCATGACTTTACATTTGGCAGGGTTAAATTCAAGGAGCCAGTTACTGGACCAGGCTTGCAGCCTGTCCAGGTCTCTTTGTATTCCTGCCTGATCCTCGACTGATTTGATTCTTCTCATTAACTTCACATCATCTGCAAACAGGGACACTTCTGAGTCTATCCCTTCCGTTATGTCATTCACATATACCAAAACAGTACAGGTCCTAGGACTGACCCTTGTGGAACTCCACTCGTCACAGGTGCCCACTCTGACATCTCGTCACGTACCATGACTCGTTGTTGCCTCCCTGTCAGATATTCTCTGATCCATTGCAGTGCTTTTCCTGTTACGTGTGCCTGATCCTCTAGCTTTTGCATTAATCTCTTGTGAGGAACTGTGTCGAACGCCTTCTTGCAGTCCAAAAAATGCAGTCTATCCACCCTCTCTCTCGTGTCTTACTTCTGTTACCTTGTCATAAAACTGCAGTAGGTTTGTGACACAGGATTTTCCTTCCCTGAAACCATGCTGGTTGTCGTTTATAAGCTTGTGTCTTTCTAGGTGCTCCACCATTCTCCTCCTGATGATCTTCTCCATGACTTTGCATACTATACACGTCAGTGACACAGGTCTGTAGTTTAATGCCTCGTGTCTGTCTCCTTTCTTAAAAATTGGGACTACATTTGCCATCTTCCACGCCTCAGGTAGTTGCCCAGTTTCAATGGATGTGTTGAAGATTTGTGTTAGTGGCACACACAACATCTCTGCTCCCTCTCTAAGGACCCACGGAGAAATGTTGTCCGGTCCCACCGCTTTTGAGGTATCGAGTTCACATAGCAGCTTCTTCACCTCCTCCTCGGTTGTGTGTATTTCATCCAGCACTTGTTGGTATACCTCCCTATTCTGAATTCCTGGAGTCCTTCCTGTCTCCTGTGTAAATACTTCTTT